>JAVLUZ010000154.1:25036113-25051877 GCA_036768485.1 Mermis nigrescens | reverse complement strand
ATTATTTGCTGTCGGATTAAGTCGAATGCTAATCTAACGTTTTCCGAAATTTCAATTTCGATTTATCCATCAAGTGCGTGAAATTGAGTCGGAATGATCAATCACGTAGCTGGCCGTCCTATTTTTTTGGGGGGGGGGCGAACACCAATTTTGGGGGGTCAGGGGTCCAAAAAGGCCAAAAATAGCACTAAAACGTTTAAAAAGTCCTATCGTTCCGGTTTTTTCTGAATTTTGGGGGGTCCGGACCCCTCATTCCCCCTCCCCAGAGCTACGTGCCTGGGGATGATTATGCGAAAAAAGTGAAAAACTGTCCGTTGTCACACCTTAAAGTCTCCGGCCGGACACTTTAAGGTACCTTAAAGTGTCCGGGCCACAATAACGTACTTAAAAGCGGGATAAAATGTATTTAAACAATTGGATAGAGTGGGCGTCATACGTAGACGTGAAAGGATAGAGTTTCAACTCCCAAAATCCAAAGTCTCTCCGAATTGGTAGATCCGTAGAATATAATAATTTAGCGTTTTTTGCACTTTTGCTCCATCTGACTGCCAGAATTTGGCCCACTGACCATGTAAAGTAGCAGGCATTTAACAGCCCAAAGTGTTGGGTGGGGGTTCGCCGTTCATTAGGGGGAGTGCGCGAACTTCAATTTTTATTCAAAAATAGAAATTGCAAGTTTTTGCACAAAATCTGGGAGAGAGGAATAAAGAATTTATCTTTATTTACATTTATATTTTTATATTTACGACTTTGGTTATGGGAATCTCCACCTCCACCCCCTTGTTACACGTATGAAATAAATTGACTAATCAAATATCGGTAAAATTCACAACATTTATGACTGAAATCCGTAAATATCGTCGATTGTTCCTCACGAAAGTTATTTTTATAATCGATTTTATCTCCAAGTTCGCTAAGCGACGCCACTGACGATGCAACGAATTCTTCGTAATGTATCGGCTTGCTTGTATTTATGCCTTTCAATACATAGTACAACGTACGTATATGTACATGCCTACTTACCTAATTGTACAGCAAGTGATATGCGTGCGCGTATATGCGTACGTATACTCAGCGTGCCTGACACTTTATGGCAGAGCCGGACACTTCAAGGTGCCTTAAAGCGTCCGGCCGGACGCTTTAAGGTACTTTTAAGTGTCTGGCCGGACACTTAAAGGCACGGATACTTTAAGGTGCGACACCGGCACTTCGCGTCGACTTAATGGCTTTTATATTTTTAACGTTAAAAACGATGTAAAAGCAGAGCCCTGTGCAGGGCGGGTCCGCCCCATACATGGCCAGCAAGAATATTCTGGAGGGGGAGAAATCGCCAAAATTCGCCAAAAATGTTACTAAAAATAGAATTCTGGAGGGGGTCTACAGTAATCTTCGTTGGGGTTTCAACTTATTGAGGGGTGTATACCCCCAGACCCCCGACGCCCATGTTTGGTCGCCCGCCCCGCAGGCTCGCGTGGCCCGTGGCGGGCTTTTGCAGGGCGGGCCTTTGTTTTAAAAATTTTTTTGAAATGAATAAGGCATACGTTCGAATGTTGAAAAAATGAATAAAGAGAGGTTCCGAGAAATAAAACTTTTCTATCTTGTTACTTGAATTTAGTTCTAAACTTATTAGTTCCATTTGTCTTGAAATTCTGATTAAATGAACTGTGTATGGCATGTTCTACACTGATGCTTAAATTAAGTTGTTTTTGCTTAATCCGAAATTTCATGGCCTATTTACATGAAATTGATTTTCGGCGACTAGCTGGAGAACTTTGTGCTAGGCAAAAATTGTGTAAGAGAGTGGTTTTATTACTAATAAGATATTGCTTTTGGTCAATTTTAGGCACCTTTGCAGAAGACTATTGATCTTAGTCCACTTATATATAGCCCTGTTTTGATTTTATTTTTCCATGGAAATCTTTCTTTTCTTCATTTTAGAGTGGCACTTTGTGCCAAATATAAATCGTTACTAATTAAAGCTACAAAATTAGAAGAAACGTTTTTATGGCGCTTCGCGCCAATTATAATTTCTGTTTCGCTTATCTTTATGTGCGTAAAATTGAGCTCAAAAAGGATAAAAATGTGGAAAACTGACTTGAAAAGGACACAAATTTCGGACCTTACAAAATTGAGCTAAATATTAACATTTTCCCGTGCTTCGCGTCAGACGCAGAGGGTGGCCTAAAAAAGGTTTTCAAATGTTTTACTTATAACTATTGCTGCATTTGACATATTGTAAAACTGCATACATTTTTTGAAAGCACAAATATAGGGCATCATACCTGTGAAGTTTTATTTAGTTATCTCTATTATTCGGTATTTGGTTAACACTTTTGTAAACATATTTTTTTAGAAAGTTAAAACGAAAAAATTGTTTAGAATCCCAAAAAAGGTACTTAAACTCATCAATATAACTTTCTCTATTTTACTTAGAATAATGCGACTTATACCGTTTGATAGAAAGAATCTTCAGCTGCAAAATCATCAACCAACAGTCTCCGACTGCTAGATTCCGTCGAGTGCAATGAATTTCTGCAAATTATTCTTTTTATTAATCACAAACACAAAGTGCAACATGATGTAAAACTCACAAAAGTGAACTAAATTTAAAACTAATCAAAATTTATAATTATGAAATTAAGAACATTAAACAATAGAGTAAAGAAGCTTTAATACTTATTCTATTAGAAAAATGACGTTTCAAGCAGATATTTATCAATTAACACTCTTAATTATTAACTCTTTTTGTTGTAACTTCTTTAAAAAAGTGATGTTTACAAAAGTGTAAAATAAAAACTTAATAACAAAGGTAAATTAATAAAAGTTTACAGGTTTTGTGTCCTATATTTATGTTTTCAAAAAGTATTCTTCAATATGTGTAATACAGCAATAGTTATAATTAAAACACATTGAGTACCTACCTTTTTTAGGTCCACCCTGTATTTCGTACATTGCTTGCAACCAGAAACCTGCAAAATTAAGCTTGTCTAAAATTTCGAAATTTCGGTTAGCTAAGCGTTAGATATAAATCCTTTATAGCTTATCTTCTGAAAGCTGCAATTTAGAGCTTCAAAGATAACAATGTCAAAAAAATTTGGCGCTCTGCGCAACACTTTTATAATACGTATCTATTTGGATTGTTTGTCTTTGAAAGGGCTGTAAAGTTATGAAAAATTTTCCAGAGGCATTCAATTTTTATTTTTTATTGAAAAAATTCAAGAAATCGATTTTCATGCACAAGGTTTTGTGAAATTGATTGCAGAAGCCATCAGTCAAATCTTCTTTTAAACAGACTGAGTGTAGCCTTCTTTATTTTCAAAGAACTGAGCATTTTCCCCAGCTCTTAAGTCACTTTTAAAGCACTAAAATGCATTTTTAACTTTGAAAATAGCCACGTCTAATTTCACCCCTTTCGATTTGAGCGAAATGGGGCGAGATGAGCATTGCTTCATGTTTTTAAATAAGTTCTCAGTTTAAAAAATATATCACTGCAGAAATAAATCAGCGTTGATATTTATATTGAAGGCTAGTCTAAATGCGAATTTATTCGGGTAAAAATAAAAAGTTAGGTGCCCTCCATACATGATCTTGGGGGAGGGTTGGGGGTTTCCACACCCTCTCCCTATAAAATTTTTACCCCCCCCCGCAAAAATTTTTTCACCCTTCCCCCAAAATTGGCGATTTTTTGAGAGTTTTCAAAAATTTTATAAAAATTTGTAGAAAAGATGTTTTTGAAGCGTTTTTAGCTATCATTTGCTCAACAGTGCCAAATTTTTGGCGCTTCGCGCCATTATACTCATGTTTTGACTATATTTTGTTCAATTTGTTCCGACTTTTTTGATTTTTTTTATCGAAATTATTTCATATTTTTATGCTCTAGAAAGATAGTGCATCGTCAGAAACGCTGAAAATGATGTTTTGACGCGTACCTACCATTTTTGAACCCAAAAAAGGCGCTACATAATTTCATCTCCCTCTTCCCAGAATTCCCATGCTGTGCATGTATGGTGCCCTCCTAAATAAGTCCAACAAATTAAAAGTTTAGTCTACTTCAAAAGTTATGAATAAAGATGTGTTCCGCAACGTTTCTGAGGTAATTTTGTTTTCTGTCATGAATAAATTGTTTTTCGGTTCAAAAATAATGCAATTCCCAAGTAGTGGGCTATCAGTGGAACCCTCGCTAATAAGGAAAATCTATAAATAGAGTTGTTGTTAAATGTAGGTAATTTTTTCGTCATAATTTCGGTGAATTTTGCCAATAATACGCATTTTTGCTAATGTTGCTGATAATTTTTTTACCCTTATTGTCGCTGATTGCGCCTCTTTTTTGATAATCAGTCAAAAAAATAATGAAAAGCACGCAATTCGTCTCCCGAGTGGCTCGCTTGATCCCATTTTCAGTCTTATTCGGACCATATAAATCTAATAAAACATATTAATTTGTAAATTGCTCATGTCGCGAAAATGTATAAACCAGCATAGAGTAGTTAAGAGACTGCTTTTTAGAAAAATTCCACGTTCAGGCAAATTTTTCGGCCGAAGTTGGCAGAAGTGTTTTTCGGCTAAATCACTTTGTATTTCGTTCATTATCATAACTATAAAAAAGCTACGTGCATATAAACGTATTGCTATAAAACTCACTGAATGACACTAGCCGTGCAATAACCAAATCAAAATATCGTGTCAGCTAGATTATGCAAAAAACATCACTGTATGATATTTTCGATACATTCTTTGATTTTAAAGCTTTTTTGCATTTTAATGCTTTTTTGCATTTTAATGCTTTTTTGACCTAAAATGCATTGTAGCGCACAAAAAAATTGTGCGGGCTAAGGCGAGGCCTCATTTTCACAACAATACTGGCCGAGCGGGCCTAAGGAGCAGTGGGGCGGAGCGGGGCTGGCCTAAAAATTTTGGCCCGCGCAGGGCTCTATGTAAAAGTCAGTTCGGAACTCAAAAATTCGATCCTTCCGCATAAATGCGCTTTATGTAGACTATTTTGGTCATTTCTTCATTTATCTCGCAAAAAATAGGCTTTATATATAGTAACAGAACAGCGCCTTCCCTCTCACAGTGACTCTGACCTGCATTCATTTAATAGTCAGATTCCTGAATTTGATTTTCAAGGTCTTTTCGTTTTTCGCCTAGTCTTTTTCGCCTCTATTTGACCGGAAAAAAACTTTTAATCCACCCCAGAAGAACCCTCAGAATGAAGACCCTGCCCAGATATATAGATAAGCAACATGTATGCAGGATCCGGCCAAGGGGGAGCGGACCCAAATTAAAT
This sequence comes from Mermis nigrescens, assembly GCA_036768485.1. Taxonomy (NCBI): domain Eukaryota; kingdom Metazoa; phylum Nematoda; class Enoplea; order Mermithida; family Mermithidae; genus Mermis; species Mermis nigrescens. The sequence continues at coordinate 25,046,590 of JAVLUZ010000154.1, read as the reverse complement.
TGGGTAATATCTCTAAAATTTCTCAGGGGTTGCTCGACAAAATTGCGTTTTCTGACGTTTTTCAACATGCTCTGCCTGTTAAGCTCATAAAATTCTAACTTTTCAATAAACTTTTCGTGATATTGTACCTCCTGACAGCAGTTTAACAATTTTTTCGGACGCATCCAGCACGTCGGATGCTTACTGTAATAATGAGTCTGCATCTGGAGTCTGGGCATTGAAAATTGTCATTTTTTTGGTCGCGCTTGAGAACTATTGGACATACTTCACGTACGGTGCGAAGCACTGAAATTTGACGATTTTCCGGCAAAGAAATGTAATGTACTCATCTTTCCGTGCATTATCTTGCCCAGTGGTGGATCCAGGATTTTCTGACAGGGTGAAGGAGCGGAACCCAAAATTTTCCTAAGTGTCAAACATTGTCCGGAAATTCGTTTATTATGCTCATATTGCCGGTTTTCTGCTGTCTTTCGATAGGCAGAATTATTTCTGATACAAAAAAGTAAAAAATTTTCGAAAAATTCCAAAGTTTCCTTTGCGGAAAACTCACAAAATTAATGCAGAAATTAGTAAAAACTGCCGAAAAAATCATTGTAAGAGCTATGTAATCTTTGTTTTGTTCAAAATATCCTCTTCTGACGTATATTTAAGTTTTTTAGAGCGCCAAGAGTTAGTAAATGTCATTAATGAGTACTGAAAATTTAAAAAATCATAATAAAAATGGCTAAAATATCATACACATCTATTCTTCATTGCGCTAAATATTTTTTTGTGAATTTTAGGGATCCACAGGATTCTTGGGGGTCCCTAGACCTCCTGCGCCCTCATCTTATGGTCGCCCCCACCCGTGGGGGTGGGGGTATACACTCCCCAGAGGGCCGAATACCCCCAGAAACCGAAATACTTACCCCAGAATTCAATTTTTGAAAAAAAAATTTAGCGATTTTTTGATTCCAATGGATTGTACTCAATGAGAAACGTTAAAAAATTGCATTTTTCGCCATACCACCATTTTTAGGACCATTGACCTTTACAAAATCTTGCACCCCCAGAATTTTGGTGCTGCCCACATATGGTCGCCCCCGCCCAACTGAATACCATCCTCTACGTAGGGAAGCTTATGTTCTTACGTGTTTAGGGAATATCGTCTTGTTTTTAGGCTCATCGCCTCCCGCTCAAACGTACGAGGTTATCTCCGGTTGGCTTAGTGCCAACCAGAAAATTTTTGTCAAAAACCTGCGCGACCCTACCAAAAACGCCTTATTTTTGAAACTGTTCGCGCACAGCTTCGCTCGACTATTATGCTTGGATGTAATTCGACCGCTGGCCGATTCGACTCAAAGACTCGCGCCAAAACAACGGCTTATCATGTCTTCTTTGCATTTGAATTTGTTGCAGCTAATCTTGATGTTCGCCAAAAGTAACGTTGAACCTATGAAATTGTTACCGGCTCGCGTAGTAAATTTTTGCCTAAATTCGATCGATAAATTTTGCACGGAAAATCCGCAGGATCAAGAAATGGTGCGCGACGCGGTCGATCGATTGACGCAGTTGATACAAGCCTGCGGCTATGGTAATTTTTTGGGCGGTCTGAATCGCAAGGACCTGGATCCGTCTCTGATCAATAAATTCGAACATTTTCATTTGTTGCAGTTCGTTTTCACTCGTTGGTTTTGACAGTATGTGCGGTGTAAAGTAACAGCAGGCCCTGATTCATTTATATTCATATTTTCCTGCTGCTATAATAATATTCGACGTGTCATTTGGAGAAATATGTTTCGTATCCTTTACAGCATAATTGCTTTCTCTACTCGTTTGCCCGATTTGCAAAATTTCGCGAAATTCAAAATTTTGGAACCTTTTGAATGCAATTGAGTGATGCTTGGTGGAAAAAATGCATTATCTTTATTTCATGCATATACCATGCTTATTCACAGTCTATTTCGTGACGCCTTGTCCATAGTTCGCAATTGTTAAATCAATGTAAATCGGCCGCAAAAGTGGTTTAAACTGAACTACGGTCACCAAAAAACTGGATTTCAATCAATAAACACAAAATGTTCCATTTTGTAAAATGGTACTAGTGTACCGTTCCTTTTACCACTTTTGTGACAACCAGTGTTGCCAGGTTGGCAGTTTTCCTTCCATTTTGACACTTTCTCGATTTTTTTGGAAGTTTTTACTTCTATGCTTAACCACAGGGTGGCACTTTTTGATGGGCCCGTGGCAGTTTTTTGGGCCGCTTCCATATACTTTGTACAGGGGATGGCAGTTTTTTCAAGAATTGTGGCAGTTTTCAAAATCTTGACCTGGCCAGGCACGTAGCTCTGGGGGTATGGGAGGGTCCAGGACCCCCGAAATTCAGGAAAAAAACCGGAAAAATAGGACTTTTTAAACGTTATTTTGTGCTATTTTTGGCGTTTTTGGACCCCGGACCGCCCAAAATTTGTGTTGCCCCCTCCAAATAGGACGGCCAGCTACGTGCCTGGACCTTGCAACACCGGTGGCAACCTGCATCTTCACTGCGATTTGATTTCTTTACCTACACAAGGATTTGTGGAACGGACTATTCCTACTTAGTTTTTTGCATAATGTTTGTGTTCACAAAATCTGATTATTTCTAAAAATTGATTTTTCAATAAAGTGTCGATACATTTAAATGCTGTTTTATCCACCTGGTGTCTATATTAGCTTGAAAATCGTCGAATGTATGCTAATATCAGAGAATTTAATTTTACACTTCGCACGCCTTGATTATTTACATTTGTACATATTTTGTGTGGAACGATGCAGCTGGTTATGCTTGCAATTTGACTGATACGATAATCGGTAATAGAACTATACGTTGATATTTTTTGCACTGATCAATATTATTTATGTGATCGTGCATGGGTATTGAGCAAGACCGAAAATGTGAGGTGCGAAATTACGTGAAGACAGTCGCAAAATTGACAATATGGGCGAAAACAATTTTCGGTTCTTATCATCGAGCGCTATCCATGATAATCATAGGTAGCGCGTTAGCGCGTACCTATAATATACTTTGGTACCCCTAATATGTCTACTCATTTCAGCTATAACGGACACATCTGGGAGGAGCGGTCATACCTGGGCAATGGCCGGACCTTCAGCCTGTTCTGGCAAGCCATTTTTAGGTTGGTTGGCAACTTTCCGAAAAAGGTTGCCTAGTAATCATTGAAATTTGTTCCTATAATATTTTGATTAGTTTTTTAACCCACTTTAAATTTTTTTTGTAGTCATCTAAATAACAGTTAAAAAACGTATGCTTATTTCACATTGTGAAAATAGAGTTGAAATTTATACTTTTGTCTTAATAGAGAATTGCCTCATGCATGAGATAAAAAATAAGCAAGACAGTGTAGATTAATTTGTGTTAGCAGCAGCAAAAAAGAAGTCTTTTAATCGAACGCGTAGAACCGTGCGGCAAAAATACAAATATGACTCCAAGTGCAGCTGTTTCATTATTTATAGATATTATATTGTAAAAGAAACTAGCTCTTTGAAAAACAACAATGCGTTATTTGCCTGTGTGTCCATGATAATTCGTGTTTTTATATTCGCTATCTTGTATTTCACCTTGCGACGTTTTGAAGAGATACTAAATTGCGAGTAAACCTATTTTTGTATTGCTCATGCTACTCATCTCAATTAGCTTCTAGGCTATTTATGAATTCACTAACCCTCGACTTTGCTGCAAGATGTGGCGTGGCGCTCTTTGAACCTTCATTGTAAGGAAACAGACGTTAGAAGAAGTGTAAAGCATTTGCTTATATTCAATGGGGTACGGCGTCTCGGTGATTTTCAAAAATTGCTTACTTCGTTCTTGCTACAAGATAAGGCGCTCTATAATTGAGCGTATAAATGCAAGTCTCCGTTGGACCTAGGAATTATACAGGGAAATTCGCGTTGACTGAACGCTCTTACTGTTAATGCATACTTTCTAGTTGCGCCTAAAGTTATTTTACGTACCTATATATTTAAGATGCCCGGATGAATTTTTGATTATCGAATATTTCTATAAAAAACGTCATTAATTATTGATTTTCCCATAACTTTATTAGAAATTTCATTTTACAGAAATATGTGGAGGAAGATCGTAATGATAATATAATATTAATAAATATTGGAAAAAGAGCTGTTCAATCAGCTAACGATTATGAATACGATATTCCACCATCAACTGAGCTAAAAAACTTTCCATCGACCGAAAACATCTGGCAAGATAATGAAAGGACATGTAATTTGCGATGATTTTTGACCGTCCATGATCATAATTTCTCAAATTTTTCCGGTGGAGACCAATTAATGACGTTTATCTACTTTATTTGCACTATGAAAGCCATTTTTCGCTCATAAAATAGCTTTGTAAACAATTTGAAGAGCATAAACAGATATTTTAGCATAGATTTGTTCTAACTTCAAGCGAAGCTTTAGAAAAAAATTTCTAAAATTTGTTGTCAAACGCTACAAATACAGAAAATGCGCGGTAAATCGAGCTCCTATATGTCTTTCAGTCGAAATTTAGCGAATTTCGCCGGATTTTAGCTAAAATCTTTGAAATTTCATGATTTTTCTCCTATATTTTTAAAATTTTTCCAAAATTTCATGATTTTTAAAAAATTTTCGGAAAAATATATAGTCAGAAAGTGATTCTGGATAAAAGTAGACCATATAAAAAGCGTAAAAAACGCTATTTTGAGCGTTAAGAGCTAATTTTTGACCTATTCTTGGCGGTTTTTGAAAAAGTTAGGGTACTGCCCCCCTTAAGGAGATCCTAGATCCGCCACTGCCGCCGCAGAATGGATAAATGGAAAATTTTGTTGAAAAAAATGAAGCAGAATCTGTGAACGTGCAAGGCATCTCAGCCTCGCAAAAATTGATTAATCACTATCTTGAAGTAAGTCCATGCATATACCCAGAAATCGAGATTTTTTGGGAAAATTTAGGGAAAAAGTCCTTATTTGAAGCAATTTTCTGAGGGTCACCACACCACAATGTATTTCTCAAGCTGTGCATGTCTGGTGGCAATTGAAGCTTTTCTGTTAATTTTAAATCAATGGAATGCACAAAAGAAAATTTTTCATGATTAGTTTTAGACAATGAATTCACTGACTACAAATTATATTAACCAGACACCAAAATAAAGTCTAGTATGTAAGTATCGCATTTTTCAGCAATCATAATTCATAATGCAGGTTATCAATGATTTTGATAAGAAATGAGCTATGATGAGTCATGGATATACGTAGGCAGCACCAAAATTCTGGGTGGTCAAAGTGGTGTAAATGGCCAAAAATAGCTCTAAAAACGGTCAAAAATAGCATTCTGGGGGGTTGGCAGGGGGTATTTCAGATTCCGGGGGGTCAGGACCACCCACGCCCATGTGTGGTCATGGACATACCTGGACGTGGGGGGTTTGGGGGTATGCTCCCCCAGAAGGCAAAATACCCAACAAGAAATGGCAAATTTTCAAAAATAACCCCCCCCAGAATTTCATTTTTAAAATTTTTTTGGGTTTTTTGATGCCAATCAATAGAGCTCATCGAGATACGTTCAAAAATGGCGTTTATTCGCCATAGCACCGTTTTTAAGGCAAAAAATTTGACTTTTAAAAATTTTCGCACCCCCCCCAGAACTTTGGAGCTGCCTACCTCTGGTCATGGAAGAACAGTAGCAGGTTCTCCAATTTTTAAACAAAAACTAGATTAAAATTGCTACTAGTCAGTTCAACTGCATTTGCATTTTCCAAGAGAAAACCTGAAAGTTTGAACAAAAAAACAAAAACATCAATGATTAAAATCGTCAAAATGCGTTACTTTGGGTCAATAAGAACAATCGCTTCATTCCCCACCCTCTGACTAGCATATTCATTTACAAAAATTAAACTGCATCTTTTTTCAGATTTACTGATAATATGCAGTACATGCTTATTATAACTCTAATCATCCTTATGCAAATCGATTATTCAACTTCTGATCCGGATTGCACATTCACTATCAACGAAATTAATACGAATTGGTTAAACAAAATTGGCACTAAAAATCAACACTTCATTGAATTACAAGCAATCAACTGCCGAAACAAGGAAAAACCTCCTATGAAATTTTATTCTTTGCTCGCTATTATTGCAAGAGAGGAAACACTACATGATGGGACAAAAACATGCTCAGTCGGAATTGAATTTAACGTCAATTAATATTATGCTAGATTCAAGGAAAATAGCGACTACTTTGTTATTGGAAGTGAGGAAATTCCAAATAGCCAACGTTACGTGGATATTACATTTTCACAAAATTCAGTAACGAGCAAACAGAAAAGTGAAGCCGGAGGAATTCAACAGTCAATGACCTCTTTGTTTAAAAAGAAACCGATGACAATAATCACTGAAAAAGCTACAAAAGGCGCTGCAGCTGTTGTAGTGCTGAAAGCTAAGAAGGGATCGGCGCAAATACCAAAATTTGTTATACCATCAACAGGAACATTAAAGATAAAGGACGGTGATCCTACATGGATTGCGATTGCATCACATGTGCATGATATGATTGCCTTTTCTCAAAATGAGCTTAGTAACGATGATGAAAAGCATTTTCTTCCGTGTTATCATGGATTAAAAAAACTTGCAGGAAATGCATACGCCGCAGTTATTCATTATTCATTTATTTTACCAGAATTAGATGCTGAAAATGGTCCAGACAAATCTCTTAGTCGTTGTCCTACGGCCTACGACTACGGTGCTCTATTTAAGTTTGACCGCATCAAACATGGCGACGCAACACCTGGTCGGCCAAATGACTGCACAAGGGAAACCTTTATTGCAGATCAGACTAATTCACAGGAGGAACAGCTTACGGAGTACGAAATTCCCACGTCATTCGAGGACTTCATTACAAGCACTGATGCTCCTTCCCTAATAAATCAAGGTCAGTATTTTAATATTTCAAATGAAAATTGCTCTATGCTACAAGCCTCTGACTCATTGGAGAATCGAAATGGCACCCTTTTTTCGGACATTTGCTCTAAAAATGTTCCTATCAGTGATGACAATGAAAATATCACACTACAGCTATATAATCTGACAGACAATGGGATTAAATATAATTACATCACCATTCAATAATCCGTCAACGAAACTCACTGGGAAAGTAATACAAGCAATTCATATTTTTTACTAGGATTAATATCTGCTCTTGGTGCTACTCCTCAGCCTAATGTTTTACTGCCAAGTTTTGACAATGATATGATAGAAGCCACCATTTCATCTGTTTCAAGGACCACGATAAATACAACTTCTACCACAATGCATCCATGCACACCGCAAACCGAGGATTTAATTCAATACTGTAGCGATATCCCAACTAGTAAATATTTATAATTATATTATGATTTAGTGTTTATTTTCAATCCTGGGACAGGCAGTACCCAATTCTGGAGCTCTAATCTGCTCAACAAATAAAATTCTAATGACTGCATAAATTGTTTTAAAATTAATTAAAATTTCCATCATACTTATGTATATAGGGAAGGAGTGGCGGTGAGAATTATTCCCCACTGAGGGTTTAACCAGACAAATACTGACCATCATTTTCGACATGAAAGCAGTAAAACTCAGGTTTATTAGAACTTTCATGTATGTTTTGCCTACTAAAAAAACGCCTAACTTTGATCGGTTTTTATATTTTTGCAGTAGACTATTTTGATCATTTTATTCATTTTAACAGCAAAAAATCGTAAAAATTGAATTTGCTTTTTTGGATATCTAGGATTCCCATCTCCCTTGCCGACCATTATCCTAAAGGATGGCTTTAAGAGGATAACAGAGTGGTGGCCGCCTCCATTGCCAAAAATATTTGGCGAGATAAAGATTCCTAAAAAGGCATTTGGAGGCTATTTTTGTATTTTTGCATGGTTTTCTCAATCTGAAGCAAGAAATTATCGAATGAAATTTCTTTTTTCTGAGGAAAAACTGATGCTATTCAATGTGATTCATGAGTAATGATTAAAATATAAATGCTAAATTGATTCACTAAAATTCTTATTTTATTTAACAAATATATAATTATAAAATCTATATAAAGAAATGTTAAAAATTGAAAAAATATCAAAAAAATGAAAATTCAAAGAATCATCGAAAAATATTAAAACTGCAAAAGCTACCAATGACATCAAAATCCGTGCACACTCATAAAAAATTGTAAAAATTAAAAATTTTGAAACATCCCCCCAATTGCATTTCAGCTATTACAGGTAGACATAATGTGGAAAAGAGAGCCTCACCCGCTGGCCTAAAATACTTGAAAAATTGCTTCATGAATTTTGAGCCGTGTTCAAGTTCTTGTTGCATGAATATTGTGCCAAATGTAATCCTAGATAAAAGTAGACTATATAAAAAGCGTAAAAAACGCCATTTTGCGTGCTATGAGCAAATTGTCAGTTTTCAAAAAAGTTTGGGTACCGCCCCTCTTAATAAAATCCTAGATTCACCACTTGTAATGATTATTCTTTTCTGTCGTCTGTACTTTCTTCTAGGCTGTTTAGAAGAATGCACAGTAAGTCAAGAGGCACACGATCTTGCGGAACTAGAAGAAGAAATGGACACAGAACAGCTTGAAATGATTTCTACAGAATCACGGTGCATTGCAACAGTGGAATCGGTTCAGGCGCCAGTGTTGCCTTGCTCATCAGCTGCTTCAACCTCTTTCTCACTGGATGTGCCCGAATACAAAGTCACGTCAGGCTACAAGCCAGAGTGGGAGAAATTCATTAATAAGTACACATCAAACTTATTTAGTGTACACTGGATCACAAGGACGCGTAAGACATGGTTTGTTTATATGCCAAACTCAGAATTCCCTTTGCAATCGAGATTTGCATGTAGATTATGTCAAAAATACGCCTAAAGTGTAATTTCCAACAAGGCACATTTGCCCGAACTAGCAAAACCAAATGGCTATAGAAGCGATTCATACATTGCAAATAAGCACATGGTTATACGTCATGCATCCACGCCAGTTCACTTAGCCATCATAAAAAAGTTTAAACAAAAAGAACTTAATACTATTGCACAACACACCATAAGTTCAAAAACAACTGGACAAAATATAATGCATGAACGATATGAAATAACTGGACGAGTAATTTTAACAGTTTACGCTGCTGTGAAAAGTGACATTTCACTAGAAGCACATGAGGCACTGATAACAATGCAAAAAAGCAGGGACTAGATATGGGAGTACATCATTTTGAACGGACTTCAGCTAAATGTATGGCATCATCAATAAGTGAATCGTTCCATTCAGTGCTTATAAAACATATAAATTCAGAAAATATTGGACCTATTTCTATAATTTTAGACTCATCTGTTGATAATACAGCTGAAAATCACTTGATTGTTTATCTGCGGGCCTTAGAGCAAAATGAGCCTAGGGTCTATTTTTACAGAATGTTAAAGGTTGCAGGATCAGAAACAGCGGATGCCTTGTCTAATCTTTTGATTTCTGCATTCAAACGAGATGGTATACAAGCATCATTAAAAACAAACCTTGCCGGATTCGCATCTGACGGCGCTTCTGTAATGACTAAACATAAGTCAGGAGTTCTTGAAAAGATGCGAACATACACAGGTTGACCCCTATATGGCATATATTACATGGCGCATCAACTTCATCTTGCATCTAGGAAAGCTTTTGCTCTACCGCAGTTGATGTACTTCGAAGATATAATAAATAAGCTATATTCTTTTTACAGTAGATCATCCAAGAAAATGTCTTCTCTAAAAATCACAGCTGAGGCATTAGATACAATGTTTTATAGACTGAATTATATTCATGATATTCGCTGGATAGGCTCAGAACACAATGCTTTAAAAAAGTGCTTCACAACTGCTTCACAACTGGAAAATTATCATTGCCAATATGGAACACATAATAACTTCTACTGAACTTGATAGTGATTCACAGGCAAAAGCTAGCAAATTCCTGTCAACATTTAAGACACCCAGATTTTTGACTACGCTCATTTTTCTGATTGATGGACTTCACACAATTCAGATTTTTTCCAAGCAGCTGCAAGAAAAGCTTGGCGTCCTCATTGGAAAGGAAAGCGAGCGTACTGGACTAATTCAATCTATAAGGAGTCTCAATAAAAATAATGGGGACTATTTAAGCGGGTTTCTAGAGCAAGCAAGATGTTTTAAAGACTTATCTTGGAAAAGATGTACACTAAATGACTTGGATGATACAATGTGTAAAGTTCGTTATACAGAAATCGATGCAGGAGAAAATGTTCAAGACCGTCGCACGCAAAAAGCATCAAAGTTCCTACCACTGAGCAAATTACGTGAAAAATTTAGTAGTGTGGTTGCTACTGAAATAGAACGTTACTTTCCAGAGGGAAGTTTACAAATGTTTGATGCTTTTAATCCAAAAATGATACCTGTTGATCGCTGCTTAATCCTGGA
>JAVLUZ010000154.1:24820332-25036013 GCA_036768485.1 Mermis nigrescens | reverse complement strand
AAAAACGCAAATTCCCACGAACCGGATAATATTAAAAAACGACTGAAATTTTTCAGAAAATTTTGTCATTTCCGGACCCTTGCTAAAAAGTTACCCAGTTTTTCACAAGTTTGGGCATGTCCAAACTTATATTTATTTAAAACAGGCATAATCGTAAGATTGAAAATAAAATGTCAAAAAATCTAGGTACAAAATGACGAGAGCGTAAGCTTGCATACGTAACAAAATTAAAATTCGTCATTACATTCTGAATAAATACAGGATGCTGAAAAAATAAGACTGTTCAAATGACGTTTTTGGGTCTCGGCCACATATGGAGCGCGGGGACGGAGGGTGGTCAGGAGGTATATACCCCTCGCAGAAGTTGAAACCCCACCCCCTTCCCTCAGCAGATTACTGCAAACTCTCAGAATTCTATTTTTAAGTATTATTTTAGGCGATTTCGACCCCGCCGCAGAATTTTCTCGCTGCCCACCTATGGTTTCGGCTATGAATGAACTCGATTTAGTGTGAGGAAAAAATGAAACTTAGTCGCACACATTAAATTTAAAGACGAAATAAACGGGCACAATAAGTTCACAAACAGAAATCAACGCATCGCGTCTTTTACAATGATATAACTGCAATCTATTGGCTCGATTTATTTGTGGCGTAGTCAACAATCATACGAAGAATAAAATAAGAAACACTGGACGTCCAAATTTGGATAAGTCCACTTCAGTGACTTTATATCCTGCTCATTGAATGGGCAGCTCCGAAAAAAGGGGTCAAATATTGTTCAGAGTTCATAAAGAGCCAAATTGGTAGGTCTCGGGGCGAACAAAGACCATCTTACAACATTTCTTTTATCAGCTGCACCTGTATGTCAGCTGACAAAAAAATCGCCAGAAGAGAAAAAAATTGAATTATGGGAGTGTGTCTGCAGGCGGGGGAGGGGGGAGGGGCAGGGGTATTGAGGTCGAAAAGGGCCAAATTGGTACCGGGGCAAAAAACACCTTTCCGATGTTTCTCTATCGAGCTCTACATAAGCATATCTATCGACATTAAAAACGGCCAAAAAATTTAATTTGGGATGGATCTGCCGGGGAACATATTGTATTCTGGGGTTGAAACCAGACATGCACGTGAGGGGGGGGGTTTAAGGGTCTAGACCATATGTGGGCAGCACCGAAATTCTGGGGGTGCAAGATTTTTAAAGGTCTAAAAATGGTGGTATGGCAAAAAAACACCATTTTCTACGATTCTCATCGAGCACTATCCATTGGCATCAACAATTCGCTAAAAAATTTCCAAAATTGAATTCTGGGGGCGGGGTATTCAGCCTTCTGGGAGGAGTGCATACCCCCAAGCCCCCTCCACCCACGCCAACGTGTGGTCTAGACCCTTAGGAAGGAAAAATGGAAAATTCCATGGGAAAATGAGGGCCAAAACGGATGAAAATTGAAAATCTTATTCAAAAGTGCTTCAAATTGACCAGAAACCGCGTAATAACGTAGTTTTAACGCTACCTTAGCGCTTATACCAGTTTTTGAGGTCATTTTGGCCAAGAAAAGCTAAATTTTTGTTTTAGGAGCAGGCAATGTAGCTGGCCCTCCTATTTTGTGGGGGACCAACACCAATTTGGGGGGTCTAAGCCAAAAATAGCACAAAATAACGTGTAAAAAGTCAGATTTGTAGGTTTTGTCTGAATTTGGGGGGTCGGACCCCCAGTCCCCCACAGCTACGTGCCTGTTGAGGAGGGGGTATGCACGCCCCCCGAGAAACCAAAATATCCCCAGAATTCAATTTTTGAAAATTTTCTGTTTTTCTCGGAATTTTTTGATGCCAATGGATAGTGCTCGATGAGAAACGTTGAAAAATTGTGTTTTTCGCCATTCCACCATTTTTAGGGCGAGTTTTTGACCTTTGAAAAATCTTGCACCCCCAGAATTTTAGTGCTGCCCTTCTACATATACGACGGACCCCCTCCAGATCGGCCATGCTGTCCATTTATGGTTGAAAACCCGATGTCCAATTATGATCATCATTACGCTTCATTTCAAAAATCGCATTTTAATGTAACATATTGTTTAAAATAATAAAAATTACATATTTCACAAATAGTTGACACCGGACTGAATTTAATAAATCGGGCAAAAATTATGTGACGAGGGCTTATTGTAATATCGCGGTGTAAAGTACGTGACACTTCAAAATACGCGGAGTTTACAACGAATAATTAGTAAATAGCGGAGACTGAAAGTACAGCTTAGCTCGTTGTTTTGGATGCAATCCAATTATCGATTTTCGTCTTCAGTTCAATATCTGAAACGAGTCAAACGCAGAATTCTTTAAAAAGCAGTCTTTTCTGCATCAGCACGGGAATTCTAGGGGGTCAGGTCCAAAAATTTTTTGAGAAGTAAGTTTTTGGGCTAAAAAACGATAGGTACAGGTCAAAATCACTCTTTTTTGACATTTCATACAGCTCGTTCGTTCTAGAGCGTAAAAATTTAAAAAATCCCGAAAAAATTTGAAAAAAATCGAGTAAATTGAGCAAAATACAGTCAAAAAAAGATGGGCGCGGAGCGCCGAAAATTTGACTTTTGAGCTAAAAACGCTAAAAAGCACACATTTTACAATTTTTACGAAAAATCGACAATTCTATGAGGGGGAGGGGGTCGCGGCCGTTTCGTGGGGGTCAGTTGCCATTCTGGAGTTAAACCCTCCTAGAACACATATGGTACTAACTATGGGAATTTCAAAGGGTAAGGCCCAAAAATTTTTTGAAGTTAGTCCGGCGAATATTGACGATCATTTGATTCGATGCATTACAAAGGCTTAATGAGTCACTAGCATGACATGGGCAGAACAAAATTTCCGGAAGGAGGGTCTGGGTTGAGTCAAAAAAAATATTAAAGGTTGAAAAGGACAGAGAAATTGGTGGCAAGTCATACCAAACACCAGTTTTGTCGTCTCACATCGATCCATAGGCGATTAAAACCCGCGAAAAACGAAAACGATCTCGAAAATTTAATTCTGGGGTTTTTCGGATTTCGGTTGGGATCCTTTTTGGATCCTGGCGTCCTGCCAGACCCAGAGTATTTTTGTACAAGGTCCGTTTATACATGTACAAAGATGGTCCCGAAAGTCTTTGTACATTTTGCACACGCAAATGTTTGTGTACTACAATATGGTACGGTAGCGATTTTAGTGTGATAAAACAGGGTTTTCGACCTTTGGTAGTGTATTTTAGCTAATTTCTGGGTCTCTGAGGGCAAAAATCACTAAGAATCGTCTTAAAAGGGCGCGAAGCGCCGAAAAATTTGACCTTTTTCCTTTTCAAATGCAATATCTGCCATTATAAAGATACCTATATATAGAACACACAATCACTCATTTCGGCGCATGCTTGCGAATTTTAGACCTATTTTGCAATTTTTGTCTTCCCAAAATCTTTTGTACATGATCGTGAAAAATCTTTGCCGAATACAAGAAAACCGAGGCCAGACCCCTAAATTTCCACGCCCGGTGTGTGCTCCCACCAACTTTAGGAATAAAAAATGATAAACAGATCCTAATGAATGAGAAAAGTCTGCAAAATAATGCGAAAAATACATTAAGAATCGCAAGAATTTAATTAGTAACGCAAAAATAAAAGTAAAGATCTTACTTTTTCAAATAAACAAATTGTAAAAAATTTACGATAATTTCTTTAACGTTTCTGATACTGAACAATTTGACGCGGTTTGCTTAACACTAAAAAGAATTTGATAAGTTTAAGTCATGTCGGTTGCGATGCTACTGATTTACACGAAAGTAAGCAGAAGTCCTTTTTTCTGCCATTTTTCAGAAAAAGATAATTCGACGGATTGTTTTAAATGAAATCAAGGGGGTTCGGACCCCCCCTAAATTCGGGAAAATCCGAAAAATGTAACTTTTTAATCGTTATTTTGTGCTTTTTTGGCTTTTTTGAGCTTCGTCGCCCCAAAAAATTGGTGTTCGTCCCCTCAAAACAGGACGGCCGGCTATGTGCGTGCCTGGTCCTTGCAAAATAGCTGCTATTTTATGACGCGTTGTTGCATACATACATCAACATTCTCAATTTGCAATTATTTAGAAGGAAGCTGAAATGCCGAAAATCTGATTAAGTGATTAACAGCCGAACAAGGCAACACAAGTAGCTACGATTATCACTTTAGGGCCATCATGCGGGGATGATAGGGTTTTAATTACAACAAAGCGCATATTATTTGCTCTTGTCGTCAAGAAATTACTGAATGATTTTTTTAGATTAAAAAAATTAAAAGGTTAAAATATCGATTCTTTTTTAATCGCCATCACAAATGGATAGCAGCCAAATGTTCCGGTTGTCTATCGATTCCGGGGGTCCGCTGGATACTTGGGGGTCCAGACGCCTCCAGCCCCACGCCCATGTGTGATCACCATAAATACGCAGCGTGGCCGATCTGAGGAAAGCGGGGTAGTCAGCCGGTCTGGGGCAGGCACGTGGCTGGCCGTCCAATTTTTGGGGGGGGGACCAATACCAATTTTGGGGGGACTGAGCCCAAAAAAGGCCAAAAATAGCACAAAATAACGTTTGAAAAGTCCTATTTTACCGTTTTTTTCTGAATTTTGGGGATCTGGACCCCCCATTCCCCCCAAAGCTACGTGCCTGGTCTAAGAAGGGTCAACAATTAAGCTTTTTTGGGCCAAAATCCCTTCAAAAACTGACATAAGCGTCAAAATAGCATTAAACCTACGTTATTACACAGTTTATGGTCAATTTGAAGCACATTTGAAGAAAAATTTCAATTTTCATCCATTTTTGGCCTTCATTCACCTCAATTTCCTAAATTTTTCCCCCATTCTTTCAGCATTCTGGGATGGAGACCCCCAACCCCACCGACCGTGTGCGGTCACCATGCATGTAGTAGGTTACCCGGTGTCAGCATGGAATCGTTAATTGCTTGTCTAGTAAACGGGTCAGTTGGCGTATTTAGCAGGTGACGCAAGATTACCCCTCGATCAACAACATGACCACTGGGCAATCTCACCGGATCACGCATCAAAGTGCCCATGAGAGGATCTTCAAGACGAAACAAATAAAACGCATTTTTTTACCAAAATAAATGCTCCCAAAAATTCACATAATACGTACAACCCATGCATGATCTGGGGGGGGCGGGGGTTTCAACCATCTAGAAAAGTTTTTACCCCCAGAACTCGTAATTTTCCAAAACATTCCCATAAAAGGCTATGTATATATCTATTTGCTCAAAAATGTAGAAGTTTCGGCCCCAGGATTCCCATCAACACAAGGGGGCGTGGGTTGGGGGTATGCATCCCCCAGAAAACCAAAATATTCCCTTAGAATTCAATTTATTATTTTTTTCCGAAATTTTTTGATGCTAATGGATAGTGCTCGATGAGAAACATTGAAAAATGGTGTTTTTTCGCCATATGAAACCACCATTTTTAAGGTCATTTTTTGAGCTTTGAAAAATTTAACACCCCATAGAATTTTGGTGCTGCACACCTACATATGTTCCCATCCCGGACTTGCCTACTTATAACCCCTAAAATCATTAGCAGTGTAATTCATTCTTCTTAATTACAACATACTCTGTGGAATTCAATGAGTCAAATACAAGTCTCTATAGCATATGTAAGGCCTAAATTCTGACGAAGCTGGGGTCGGACAACTTTCCGAAAAATAGATTTTTGTCAATTTTTGGCCTTATGTACATAAATGAATTTTTTTGTACGTCTGAAAGTACAGACCCCAAGATCCCCCTTATGCACGTCTGCCCCAAACCCTCCAACATACTCACAATGCAAATAAATCCATAAAGTAACTAAATACAAAATACAATTAAATAACAACGTTATTAAACACTAAATAAATTAAGGCACCGTAACACAAAGATACGGGTTGAACCGAAACAAAACGTTTGCCATCGCGTATGCGATTTAAATTAAAGAGTTGCACGAAAATTAGACAGCGTCAATAATAAACTGAAAACCTTATAAAAAATAAGTCAAAATGTCAAATTTTTGAAAAATTTCATTTTATATTCTTTTTTACCGACGAATTCATCCGGAATATCGCCGTAAATTTCTTCATTCTTCATATTCTCTTTCCATACGCCGTGAACCCGTTCCGCCAGCAATTTAAACTGTTCTACGGCCGAAATAGGCTTTATTTTCGATTTGGTAATTCGGTTAATAACCACGTCGAACATGTCGCTGCTGTACGACCGCTGAAAAGAGTATTTCGAATTCATGATATGCATACATACATAAAATCATCAATATGTTTAGTGCTGTCCATAGCGGCACCGAAATTCTGGGGGTGCAAGATTTTTCAAGGTCAAAAATGGCCTTAAAAATCGTAGTACGGAGAAAAAAACATCTTTCAACGTTTCTCATCGAGCAATATCCATTGGCATCAAAAAATTGCGAAAAAGACCGAAAAAAATTTCAAAAATTGAATTCTGGGGGTATTTTGGTTTCTGGGGGGATATTTTGGACCCCCCCCCACCCCCACGCCCAGGTGTGATGCTTGTCCATACTTGAAGAGCACTAAAATTTTGGGGGGAGGGGTGTGCAATTTCTCAAAGGTCAAAACATGGTCTCAAAAATCGGTGGTATGGAGAAAAAAGACCATTGTTAAACGTTTCTAATTGAGCACTATCCATTGGCATCAAAAAATTGCAAAAAACAAAAAAATTTTCAAAAATTGAAATCTGGCGGGTATTTTGGTTTGGGGGGCACACCCCCACGCGTGGTGCTGTCCATAAAAGTAACAGAGGGATGGGAGAATCATCCCACCCAAAGTCGGTCATCCCCATCCCCCTAAAGGCAAATAAATTTTGAACCACAACCCGATTTTTGGGAAAAAACAAATTTTTTGACCTTTTTTCGTTTTTGGCCAGAAATTAGAGTTCATTAAACCCCCCCCAGAAATGACCGGAGAAGCCCATCCAAAACTTCGAGCTCATACATGAATGGCTGTCCTCATAATTACCCAAAGTCGGAAGTTAGGGGGATTGACATCTCAATATTTTGGATCACTAAATTAAGAGTCTAGCCTTATTGCAGGTCAAATAAGAAAAATGGTGTAAACATCGTGCACACATTAATTGAATGGTTTCATGTGAAAATTTGCATTTTTTAAGTACTTTTTATCCAATCCTGACTCGTTCCCTCACTTTTGTTAGTAAAAAAATATAAGAATTCATCGAAAAATTGACTTTCCAAATAATTTTCACTTAATTCTACGCATTTTACGGGTAAACAAAACAGGAATGATACTAGTCGGCGCGAAGCGCCGAAAACATTCCAACATCTAGGCTACTTTAGTTCCCAAAACATGCAGAAAATGTTTGATTAATCAAAATCGTCCGACAGTGACTGGAGTCTTGGCCCAGAAATAAGGGGTAATACCCGTAGATGGGCAGCAAGAGAACTCTGGGGGCGGCTCTAATAGGGTGAAATCGTTGAAAATGGCCAAAAATATTACTAAAAATAGAATTCTAGGGTCTACAGCATAGGTGGGCGGCACCAAAGTTCTGGGGGGTGCAAGATTTTTTCAAAGGTCAAACATGGCTTTAAGAATGGTGGTATGGCGGAAAAACACAATTTTTCAACGTTTCTCACCAAGCACTATCCATTGACATAAAAAATTGCGAAAAAAGCAAAAAAAAATTTAAAAATTGAATTCTGGGGGGGATATTTTGGTTCCTGGGTGGTATTTTGGTTTCTCGGGGAAGGGCAATACCCCCAAACCCCCCACGCTCAGGTGTGTCCTACAGTAATTTTCGGGGGAGGGGGTTCACGTTCTGGTGTTGCAAACCCCACCCTTCCCAAATTGTCCCACGCTAATGTGTTAATATAACCCTCACTCCCTAAAAGAATATGTGGCTGTCCTCTAAAAAACCAATAGCATTTGTATCTTAGAAAACCCACCACTTAATTTGACTCGCATGTGGCTTACAGTATCCATTTTCTGCATGTATTTCGCTAAGCACTCACATAGCTTGTGAGAAAAAGTATTTCGCGTCGTAAATTCATTTTTTGGCTACTTTTTTGTGAATTTATTTCTTCATTTTTTGGCTACTTTTTTGTGAATTTATTTCTTTTTTTAATTTTTTTAAATTTTGTTTTTGTGCTCCAGAAACGACAGAGCATCGTTAGAAACGCCGAAAAAACTATGTTATGAGGCACCTTTGAGCCAAAAAAGATACTTTAAAATTTCACCTCCCATCGGAATTCCCACACTGTGCATGTCTGGTCAAATCATCTCATCCTGAACTGCGAAAAATCACGGAATTGTAAAGTGTGGAGAAAGCCTGTTTTCACTTAAAAAATAAATATCACAACGTAATCAAAAGAATGAGGAGAATTTGCTCTCTTCATAACACTGATTTGTTTAAACTAAAAACCTAAAATAAAAACTCATAAAGGACAAACAGTAAACAATAAAGTACACCTATATACATGCATACACGTAATAGCTCAAAATTTTGGGTGGGGTTCTCGGCAATTGGGTGGGGGAATAAATGACTCAATTTTTCGCCAAAAAAATGGCAAAAACACGTTAAAATAGCCAAAAAACGCATGTTTTCGTTAAAAAAAAACGGGAGGGGGTCAAAAACTTTTTGAATCTAGGGGATTCAGTGGAGGTCTAACTCTGGGTAGGGGATCCCCTAATCCCCTTGTTACATATGCCTACATATCAGGTTTCCTCCATGCTTTACAACTTTTCCGACTACAATCCGCCTACTGGCCGTCCTATTTTGGGGGGCCAACACTAATTTTTGGGGGCTAAGCCCAAAAAGAGCCAAAAATGGCACAAAATAACGTTTAAAAAGTCCTATTTTCCGATTTTTCTGAATTTTGTGGGGGTCCGAACCATACGTGGGCAGCAAGAAAATTCTGGGGGGGGTGCAAGATTTTTTTGAAGGTCGAAAAATGGCCTTAAAAATGGTGGTATGGCGATAAAAACACCATTTTTTCGACGTTTCTCATCAAGCACTATCCATTGGCATAAAAAAATTGCGAAAAAAACCAAAAAAAAATTTTCAAAAATTGAATTCTGGGGGGGGTATTTTGATTTCTGGGGGGGTATTTGCTTCTCGGGGGTGCATACCCCCCATACCCCCACGCCCAGGTGTGGTCCGAACCCCCATTCAACCAGAGATACGTGCCTGAATACTACATAATTTTTAAGTTTTCCACAGATTAGCATACTTCATCCCGAGCTATTGCTTTGGCAAACTCGTCCGTATCTAAGTGCAAATAAATTTCGATCAACTGATCGAGCAATTGACGCGGATCCCAGCTGTACTTCTCGGGCGTTTTAACGATCAATGTGCTGCATTTTGGGCCGCACAGTTGCATCAAATTATAGTTCAACATCGCTGCCAATCTATCGCCAAGTTGCTGAACGGAAATAAATTAGAAAATAGTCATAAAAATTATTTTTAAAAAACAGTGAGTGAATTCGAAACAATAAAATAAGAAGTAAAAACTCTCTGTAGTATTTTAACTGTAAATAATAAAGTAAAAAAACAACAAAAAACACGCACACACACACTTCGAGCTGATCTCAAAAATGCTCAACATATTCAATAAATTGTTTACATTAGAATCCTTTGAAAAATTTCCAGTTTTTTTCCATACAGTTCTTGTCACGGAAATTGCAAACGCAGCGCCGCTGTGATTTACTACGATTGACCAACTACAGTAGAACGTAAGCGCTTTTACCCTAGCCACGCGTGTTCGGCCATAGAAAGATGCGTTCGGCGTTAGTAGAACGCAGGTAGCATATTGCGTTATTTGTCACACAAACGGTAAAAAGAATTTCTCAATCTGCTTTGATTATTTGCATGCGTGCGTCTCAAAAGTGTGTGCGTGCTGCAGGTCCAGTCCGAGAAAAAAGCTAAAAATAGATTGGAATTTTCGTGCTATCATTATAATTCTCATTTCCTCCATTGGAATCTCATCTATGAGATAATGGGCATAAAAATGGAAGAAAATAGTATTTTCTGTGTGCGATCAATTGCATATTGCTCTGCCGCAGAAGTGCATTTTAAAACTAATTTCAGGCTGAGAACGTTCGGGCGTTTTGAAACAAATTTATCGCCAATGGAGAGCAAAAGATTTAAAAATCATATAGACCCAGGAAACGCGAGCGAAATCTTTTGTGAGCTTGCGTATTAAAAATATCAGGAGGTAAAAATTTGTTGTTGTTTTCAAACCTTGCCTTTATTACATTTTTTAGGCGTATGTCCGCTGAATAGAATAAATACAAAATGGTAGATACACATAATTAAGAACTTTAATTGGACAAGAAAAATTGCGAAGAAAGCTGGCTGGTCAGAATAAAATTCGCGCGAAATAACAGAACGGGCAATATCTTTTGAGCTATATGCTTGCCTGAGGAGACAGACACTATGTGATGTATTACACTTCTGAACTGAATATATTATTGATGTACATATCATAAATAAATGAAAAAAGCGAAGATACAAAATATTTTTGAAAGCGGATAATGAGAAACTTTTATCAATTTTGTAGTTTAATGGCATAATGATATTTATTATTTAGTTTATTTTATGTAACAAAAATTTTAAATATGCAGCACCTAAATTCTAGAGATCAGAATATGGTAAATCGCCAAAAATATAACTAAAAATAGAATTCTGGGGTCTACAGTGATTTGGAGGGGGTATGTATTTCAACTTCTGGGGTCACAGCCCCCCAAGGCCATTTGTGACCAGAAGGAAGGAGCATCAGCAGTGTTTTAATACAATATTATTCAGGTTTCATCCCTCCAGAATCCCCATACTGTGCTGGTATGACATATGATTAATTTTATTATTCTTTTCAGAACTATAAAGGAATCAAATAAATATTTATCATTAATTAATTGATTTATTCATTTTAAAATTAATTTTAAATATCAATTTTCAAATTCCGTCTAGTCGTATTCCATTCCAATCACTTCAGACGCTTATTTAGTTCAATTTTTTTCAACAAATTAGATTTTCGTTCTTCCATGCCTGTGTCAAAAGAACGGCCAGCTTGGCTATTTTTATCTTTCCGATTTACGCTGGCGTGCTCGTTTTACTCTCCGATTGGTTAAAGAAAAAGACACGCATACCGTATGTTTGTATTGATACGCATTAAGAAGGTCATCTCATTCCACTATCCGCGATCCACTAAGGATGATGTACAATTAATTTGCAAAACCATTTTTCATCTGTATTTCACTATTTTGTTGAATTTTCTATCTAGCTTAGAGCTTACAGTCACTATTCATTCTCTCTTCCCAATTTCGCAGCAAAATAGTGAAAGATATGGTTTGTAGAAGAATGAAAATACCTTTTTTAAAAAACCTTTTTGTCCAAAAGATAAGAGCAATTTGCTTTGGTTTTATTTCTAATTTTGATTTAGTCAAAAATATGCGCTTTTTAAAATCATATAAATAATGGCAAAAGAAATTTTCGGGCCTATATGATTTTTGAATCTTTTGCTCTTCATTGGCTATGAATTTGTCTTAAAATGCAGAACGCTCTCAGCCTGAAATTAATTTTAAAATGCTCTTTTGCGGCAGAGCAATATGCAATTGATCGCACACAGGAAATACTATTTTCTTCCATTTTTATGCCCATAATCTCTTAGATAAGATTCCAATGGAGGAAACGAGAATTATAATGAAATGCACGAAAATTCCAATCTATTTTTACCTTTTTTCTCTGACTGGACCTGCAGCATGCACACACTTTTGAGACACACGCATGCAGAAAATCAAAGCAGATTTGAAATATTTTTTACCGTTTGTGTGACAAATAACGCAATATGCTAGCCACGATCTACTAACGCCGAACGCATCTTTCTATGGTCGAACACGCGTGGCTACGGTAAAAGCGCTTACGTTCTACTGTAGTTGGTCAATCGTAGTAAATCACAGCGGCGCTGCGTTTGCAAATTCCGTGACAAGAACTGTATGTTTATCTTTGCAAAGGTACACTAGTACAATCTACAAAATATTAAAAATAAAAATCACAATCAAATCTCATTCTATATTCATACAGTCAACTTGATTGTGACCATAGGTGGGCGGCACCAATGTTCTGAGGGAAGGGGGTGCAAGACTTTTTCAAAAGGTAAAATAGTGGCCTTAAAAATGGTAGTATGACGAAAAGACACCATTTTTCAACGTTTCTCATCGAGCACTATCCATTGGCATTAAAAAATTGCGAAAAAAAATTTAAAAAATTGAATTCTGGGGAGGGGTATTTTGGTTTCTAAGGGGGGGGTATTTCGGTTTCAGGAGGGTGCATACCCCCAAACCCCACGTCCAGGTATGATTATGACTAATGTTGATGTCCCAATAATGATATTTCATTATTGCAATTATCTTGATCGATAGCTACATATATCAAACGGCAAATGCAGGTAAGTTTCAATCTCCGTCCGAAACTAAACTTCGTCTTTTCGACCCACATTCCGAAATTAACAAAAAAAATTATTTCGAAAAAATAATTTTATAATAAAAAATATAAAAATTATAAAAAAAATTATAATTTTAAAAATTACATAGAAAATAATTTAAAATAATAAAATTCAGTGAAAGAAGTAGAACCGGAAAAAATTAAAAAATTGAATAAAATTCGCACATCTTTAATGAACGGCCTTTTGATGTCTCGAGTCATATAGTCGAACATATCGACGGTCACTCGAGCTAGCTGCAACCACGATTTAACTACCCTTTCGTCTTGCGACAACTGATTCCTTCTGTCCTCCTGTTGTTCCTTCAAAATATGCATAAACAACTTCAAACGGTAAAAATTTAAAATATGTAAATCTGTGACGCAGGCACGTAGCTGGCCGTCCTATTTTGGGGACCAACACCAATTTTTGGGGGACTTGGAGGGATCCCAAAAAAAGCCAAAAATAGCACAAAATAACGTTTAAAAAGTCCTAGTTTTCTGAATTTTGAGGGGGTCCAAACCCCCCCCCCATTCTCCCCCAGAGATACGTGCCTGCTGTGACGGCCGGTCGGGGTCCAGCCGAATTTAGGGGGTTTATAGAAAAAGTTTTCTGGGGTTAAATGACAAAAAGGGTTAGTTTTATACGAATCAGCCTAAAACTTTTATATTGACTATTAGTCTTTACTCGATTCGCATCATTTGCTCGAATAAAATTTTTTTTATTTTATTATTTTCAAACATGATTTTGCCTTATTTTTCCAGAATATTCTTATTTCTTTTGTCTTCTTCTACCCCCAAAAACCTAACCTTAGGTACATATATACATACAGTGCTCGCCATGAAACATGACGTACTATAATCATCAGATTTATATTAGATGATGCGTCGCGAGCGCCGCGTTTCGTCTATAATACGCTATCATCTCTTTTTTATTATTATAGGATATTTATCTGAATCATGCCCTTAATCTGGCGATGCGGACAGCGCAATTTAGCTATTAATAGCGCCAACAAGAGGGAAGCGCGCACGTGAATGCCGTTCTATATTCAGGCGAGCGCGCGCACGTGAATGCCGTTCTATATTCAGGCACTTGCGCGCTTCCAGCATTCACATGTGCGCTCCCTTCTTGTTGGCGCTATTAATAGCTAAATTGCGCCGTCCGCATCGCCAGATTAACGGCATGATACGGATAAATATCCTATAATAATAAAAAAGCGATGATAGCGCATTATAGACGAAACGCGGCGCTCGCGACGCATCATCTACTATATATTTTTGAAAGTTTGTTTGTTTGTATGTATGTATGTATGTTCGTATGTTTGTGCCGGGTTGGCTCCGGCCCAATGAAATTTGGTGGGCTGATATTTTGGGCCGAGGTCGGTCCAATGGGGGAAGGAGCCGTAGCGATCTTGAAATTTCGACAAACGCACCCATCGGCCCTGGGCAGGGAGGGAGCAGGGTTTGGCCCCTGTGCTATAAGCCTCCACGATTTCGAGAGATGGCCGATTTTTTGCTATTTTTTCCAAAAATTAGTTTATACTGTTTGTATAGGGATACCCCGGCCAAGAGGAGCATGCCTGGCGACACTATGTACATTGTTATATGTTATAGCATTGGTCGGCACTGTGAAACATCAAAATACGGGTTTAACCAAATGATGCTATAACATAGGCAATTTTATAAGATAGGCATGGTATGAGATACTATGTGCAACAAGATAAGCAATGCTATAAGATAGGACGTGATATAAGATACTCTGTGCCACAGGATAGGCAATACTATAAGATAGGACGTGATATAAGACACCCCGTGCTACAAGATAGACAATGCTATAAGATAGAACGTTATAAAAGATACCCCGTGCTACAAGATAGGCAATGCTATAAGATAGGAAGTGATATAAGATACCCCGAGCTGCAAGATAGGCAATGTTATAAGATAGTATATGGGATATAAGATACCCTGTGCTACGAGATAGGCAATGCTATAAGATAGGTTTGGTATAGATACCCTGTCTGTGCCATAACATGCAGTGATATAAGATAGGAGATACCATCAGCTATAACATATCACGTGATATATGACACCCTTTGCTACAACAAACAAAAAATTTTTAAAACATCAAAAATATGGTTTGACCGAAAAAATTTTTCAAAACATCCTAAAACATCAAAAATATGGTTTGACGAAAAATTTTCCAAAACATCCCAAAACATCAAAAATATGGGTTTGATTAAAAAATTTTCCAAAACATCCTAAAACATTAAAAATATGGTTTAACGAAAAAAATTTTCCAAAAACATCAACAATATGGGTTTTATTAAAAAAATTTCCAGAACACCCCAGAACATCAAAAATATGATTATGGCTAAACAATTTTCAAAACCATTCTGTAACGTCAAAAATATGGATTTGATCGAAAAAATGGTTGACAAAAGACATTTTAAAAAAATCCAAAAAATAAAATATGGTTTGTACCAACAATTTTTTTAGAAATATCCCAAAAACATCAAAAGTCTTAGAAAATAAAAAATACAAGAGACATATTAATTCCATATAGCTATCAGGCCTAAGTTCAGCCCGGGCAACGCCGGGCAGCTCAACTAGTCTAATATAAATCAGACGATTATAGTGCGTCATGTTTCATGGCGAGCACTGTAAGTCAGCGAGAGGGATCTAATCGAACTAGTATCTTCGGATAAAAACTTGCTTTTATTATACCCCTTTTTTACTTTTTCTGTCATTTTTGATCAAGCCCATTTACTCATATTACACCAAGCCAATTTTAAGGTGTAAACCGTTTATCTTGTCTAGTTTTTAAAGATAAATTTATGTCGGAATAACGTAAAAATTAGCGTAATTCGCAGCATGAACGAAGATGACAAAGATTATTTCGCAAAAAAATTTTTTCGACTGTCACCCGTCTCACACTTCAAATTTTGTCTAGTTTTCTCCAGACAAAAATTGGATGGAAAAAATCAAGACTCCTGAATTTTTGTACTCAAAACCGAGTTCCCCCAAAACGCAGGTAACAAAACCAAAAAAACTTTGCCAACCCTTGATAATATTATCAATTAATTATATTATTATTTTACATTAATATTGTGTACGCAACAGAATCGACGTGAAGAAAAATAGAAAACTTAAGAATAGTCCTAATTCATAAAGAGAAAATAAAACCGAAAAATTAAAAAAATAAAAATTTCGGAAATCAAACGCTTAACAAATTCGCTCACTCTGATTAATTGTGACCATTTTTATTGATCGGAAAAAATAAATAAAAAAAAATCATTTCATTTTTTTTAAATTATTTATTATACCGAAAAATTGAAGAAAAAATAAAAATTTCAAAAAATCAAAGCTAAACAACTTCGCTCACTCTGCTTAATTGTGACCATTTTTGTTGATCGGCCAGCAAAATTTGCACTTCGTGTATTCGCTTCAATCCTTCGAGACTTTCGTCCAGCAAAAACGTCGTATCATTAATTAACATATTAACAAAGCGATTAAATTCCGGTCCAGCCGCACTATTTAAGAAAAATTTTAAAAAATTATGGAAAGTATAAATTAAGCAAGAAATTGGAATAATTCTTTCCATTCATATACTTTCCATAGTAAAATAACTAAAAAGTCAAATAATCAAGAAAAAGCTAAAAATTTATCGTCAACTTTATCAAATTTTCACCATAGGTGGGCGGCAATAAAGTTTTGAGGCGGGGGATAGGGTGCAAGATTTTTTCAAAGATCAAAAAATGGTGGTATGGCGAAAAAACACAATTTTTCAACGTTTCTAATCGAGCACTATCCATTAGCATCAAAAAATGAGAAAAAAACAAAAAAAAATTCATAAATTTAATTGGGGGTATTTTGGTTACTAGGGGGTGTATTTGGTAACCCCCTTCACGCTCAGGTATGATTTTCCCTCTTCTTTCCGATTTTTTACTAAAAATTTCGACATTTTTTTCGATCTTCGGCCAAAAAACAAAGTCGGCTATAATCATACGTACATACATGTTATAGCGGGACCCCCTCACTCAAAGTCCCCGCATCCCCAAAATCAAAAAATGTTGACCTCCCCGATTTTTGGGAAAACTTTGCGTCTTTTGGCCATTTTAATGTGTTTTTTGCCATCCAAATATTTGCAGTCATTTAAGCCCCTCCCCTAAAAATGGCCAGGGACTCCCATCCGAAATTACGAGCCGTTACAATGTACGTATTGCTACGATCACATTAAATACAGCAAAAATGTAATGAATATTTTGAGTCATCGTCATCCGGTTCTAAAATGAAAAGAGGTTTCTCACATTTTAGAATTTTGAATTTGGCGGTGTAAAGTGTTTCGTTGCTTATTTGATACGACACATATGTATTCGAAAATAAACTTAAAGATATAAAGTAATCAATAGATTTCATTTGACTGTGTTTTTAAATCTTAAATTCATTAATTTTACATAATTAATTTATTTATTTTTTTCATTAATTTATTAATTTATTAGTCAATTTATTTGTAATTCGCTAGCTAATTGATTTTCTATTGTATGCGGTGCGACATTGTTAATTAAAGTACATAATTTGATAATTACTGCAACATTAAGCTAAAGTTGACCAAAAATTATAATATAAACAAAATAAATTTGATAATAATTTAAATAATAAAAATATTTCATAATAAAACGAGACGAGGCAATTATAAGCGTTACAGTACGCCTCACTTGCAATATTGTACTATAGCGTGTCTATGAGGTGGAGATACCCACATGGCTTTGAAAATCACTTGAATATGATAGCGAATATTAAATTTATCGAAGAATTCGTTATGCGAACCCGTAGATTCGGCGTCTGCGACAAGTTATTTAAAAATCAAGTTTTTACGACGAAAATAATTCGTAAATGCACAATGTGAATTGCCATAAATAGTAAACGGTGAACAAATGAATAAAATACGAATAAGTAAATTAATAAGACTAAATGCAAAGATAGTGAATAGGCACGTATCTCTGGGGAATGGCGAACTTCGAACCCCCCCCCCAAAATTCAAAAAAATTGAAAAAATAGAACTTTGTAAACGTTATTTTGTGCTATTTTTGGCCTTTTTGGGCTTAGTCCCCCAAAAAATTGGTGTTGCCCTCAAAAAACGGCCCGCTACGTGCCTGATAGTAAATAAATACAAAAAATATGATGCATACATATTCTATTCTTCCTAGCAAGTAAAGTATGTCAGCATACGTGAATGAATTTTTGACAAGCAAAAATATATTTAAAATATTAGCCCTCTTCAGGCACGTATCTCTGGGGGGGGGGTTCGGACCCCCCAAAATTAAGAAAAATCGGACTTTTCAACGTTATGTTGTGCTATTTTTGACCCTAGTCCCCCCAAAATAGGACGGCCAGCTATGTACGTGTCTGGCCCTCTTCCATCATTCTAGAAACCATTCAGCAGTGGGATACATACTAATTAAGAAGCGTTTGATACGTTAATAAGTTGGCAATCATTTGAGAGGGTCCTAAACTTAAATATCCTCAAAATATTACAATACATATCTGTTTATATTCCGTATTTACACAGACACAATTTTTGAACAATTATCGTAGAAACGACTGCACAAACACAAAAGATGAGGGAGTGGTGGTAGGATCCCCTCACCCAAAGTAGAACGTCCCCCCGTACCCCCAAAGCCTGAAAATTTTTGACCTCCTGATTTTTGGAAAAATAGAATTTTAGGCCGTTCTAGGCGTTTTTGGCAAAAAATTGGTGGTCATTCCCCCCTCCCCTAAAACTGGCCCCGATCCCCCAAAATTTTGAGCTTTTATATACATGTATGAGTATTTAGCATCAAATGCGTTGAATAAAACTAAGTCTAAATTTTTTACTGAAAAGTGAGGCCACAACTTTTTTGACAACAATTTTCTAAGGTGTCTCAAAAATACATTGGGGATTATGCATAAGCCATTTTCAATCATAAACTTAAAAAAACAATAGAGCAATAATGAAGCCTTATTCGACCACATGTATATAAAACGTGTAAAGCACTCTAAAAAATAAAACAAAAAAATGAGGTAAAGATGGAATTTCGCACCAGAATAAAACTTGATAAGACTGGGAAACAAAGCGTCAGTAGATAGGGGATGATCGGAAATCGATCGGAAAAAGCGGTGCATAGCTGGCTGGATTTGGGGAGTGCAGTAGAACAGCGTTTCGACTAATTTGGCAGCCAAAAACGGGTTTTTGAACAAGTGCAAATGGCACGTCAGCGTAAGCACGTGTTGGGCCAAAATATCCGGGCAAACTTGCACCATAACTTCGGGCGCGTGTCTGCAAAAATTCAGGCCTACTGTTAGACGTACACAACATGGGAATTCTGGGGGTGCTGAAACCACACCTGGGAGTGGGGGTATGCTTCTCCCAAGAAACTAAAATACCCTCCCCCAGAATTTAATATTTGAATTTTTTTGTTTTTTTCGCAAGGTTTTGATGCCGATGGATAGTGCTCGATGATAAATGTTGAAAAATGGTGTTTTTTCACCATACCATCCTTTTTAAGGCTATCCTTTGACCTTTGAAAAATATTGCACCCCCAGAATTCCGGTGCCGTCCACCTATGGCTGAAACCCAACAATTGTTATAAAGCGCCTTTTTGGGCAAAACAACGGTGGATACCATACATGCAGATAGGGGTGGGTGAGAGGGCGATTACCCGCTGAAACGACAGGCAAAAAGATACCGTCCGGCGATTTCACGGAACATTTTTTGAATAAGTTTTTTTGAGGACAAAAACAGCAATAATGCCAAAATTTTTCCAGCGCTCCGCAACGAATTCGTAATTTTATATACTTTTTACTCAGAGAAAAACGGTCAAAATTGTGCCGAAATAGTATAAAACATCAAAATTTCTCGCTAAATTGATTGATTTCTATAATTTATAGTCTTAAAAGCGATATAATGCAGTCAAAATGGCCTAACATCGCTAAATTGATTGATTTCTATAATTTATAGTGTTAAAAGCGATATAATGCAGTCAAAATGACCTAACATGCTTTAAAAATGTGATATTACCATGAAAAAAGGTTTTATAAGCTATTTCGACCCGTTCCGTATATGAATAGAAAAAATCTTGAACACTAAATTAGCTTATTTGAATTTATCTTATTTTACCGCTACCGACCCTAACCTTGTGAATCTACGGTGGATACGCGTCAGAAACAATTTTTTTTTGGATTTACTGACGATACTCCATCTTTGCAAAACCTAATTACACATAAAATTTCGAAAAATTCGAAAAAATTGAACAAATATAGCAAAAGTTAGTGTACGGTGCGAAGCTCCGAAGACACTTTTGAGCAAATTCTTTAAGAATTTCTGGGTGGGGGAGGGTGCAGCCTCCCGATATCCCCGAGTTCATGTATGCCTTGATTAAACAGAATTGTCTCAGCCAGTCCGTAAAAAAATTCATTCGATTTGGAAGGTCTAACCGGCAGAAAGAGGGTTTTATTCGAGAGTAGCCCCTTCACTTCGAATTTGAAAAGCAGTGTTATTTATCCAAAAAAATCTAGTCAGCTCCACCGGTGGCAAATCCAAGATTTTCTGATAGGGGCGGAAAGCCCAAATTTTCTCAATAATGTCAAAAATTGTCCAAAAATTCCTTCCATTATGCTAAAGTAAGCGATTTTTGCCACCATCTTTTGAATGATAGAATCGTTTTTGATCTGAAAAAATGTTAAAAATTTTTAGGAAGTTTTCTGCTCAAAAATCATAAATTAATGCTAAAATCATTGAAAAGCACCGAAAAAATACTCGAGAAATCATTTTAAGGAGTAAATTTTCCTTGTTCTGTTCATAAACAACTCTCCTGACGTAAAAATAGAGTTTCTAGAGCGCCAGCACGCGTTTTCATCGTACAATAAATAATTTCATGATTTTTAAACTTTCCAAAAAGAACAAGAAGAATCCAGAACATGAGACATAGCGAACATATCAAAAGAGCATCAAATTTTCTAGCTATCTACTGAAAAATTCAAAATATTTTAAACTCAGAAACTAATAGCTGAAAACATCAAAAGTTTCAGTTTGACAGCCTTCCCGGCAGCCATATTGCAAAACTTGAATTCTTTACTGAATCAGGTAAATAGGATATCGTTTGAAAGAGCGTTTTTTTGCTTTCCAAAATGAGCCTAAACATTGAAAAATATGAAACATAGCGCGTGTTAAATGCATAACTTATGGGGGCAGCCATGTTGGAAAAGAATCAAATTGAAATCGCAGGATGAACTATTAGGAAACGAGAAAAACAAAAACATATAAAGTTCAGAGCGCAAAAATATCTAGTCATTTTGCTACTTTTTAAAATAGAAAACAAAATCTGTGTGCCTCTGGGGACCATGCAAAATAAGGGCGGTTTTTGGAGCAAAGCTTACTGTAGCCATGAATTAGCACAATTTTTTTGGCAAAATAGTTTCATTTAAAAATTATCTATTCAAAACACTTTATTAAATTGAAATCCGTGCAGTGGTCGTTAGGTTAATCTTAAAAATGGCTTTTTCAGCGAAAGCAATCTTCGATGGACAGTACATATATGCACTTGGTTTTGCTTGCAATTATACTGTAGACCAAAGGCGAATCCAGGATTTTCCCAAGGGGGGCGGTACCCTAAGGGGGGCGGAACCCTGACTTGGGCGGAAAAATTAGCCGTTTTAACCCCAAAATCGCTAAAAATCGCTCAAAAATACTTAATTTTGCGCACTATATTTTGGGCCAATGGGGGGGGCGGCCCGCCCTCCCGCCCCGTTAAATCCGCCCCTGCTGTGGGCGCAAAATATCATTAAAATTGCACTAATTTTTCTAAAAGCCGATCAAATTTGGATCAATCTTTGTATTTATTTCTTTCAATAATACCTATAGATCAAAAGTTCGATGCATAAATGTACCAAATTTATCAGTTTGCCAGGAAAGTCAGTAAATGTCATTAATGAGTACTCTCGGCGCGAAGCGCCGTACAAAATTTGAAAAATCATAATGAAAAATGAGTAAAATCATTGAAAAATATGTACGTGATTCCCAACAGCGTCCAAATATTTTTTGACGACAGGTACAGTTCTTGTCACGGAAATTGCAAACGCAGCGCCGCTGTGATTTACTACGATTGACAAACTACAGTAGAACGTAAGCGCTTTTACCGTAGCCACGCGTGTTCGACCATAGAAATATGCGTACGGCGTTAGTAGATCGTAGCTAGCATATTGCGTTATTTGTCACACAAATGGTAAAAAATATTTCAAATCGGCTTTGATTTTTTGCATGCGTGCGTCTCAAAAGTGTGTGCATGCTGCAGGTCCAGTCAGAGAAAAAAGGTAAAAATAGATTGGAATTTTCGTGCATATCATTATAATTCTCGTTTCCTCCATTGGAATCTTATCTAAGAGATTATGGGCATAAAAATGAAAGAAAATAGTATTTCCTGTGTGCGATCAATTGCATATTGCTCTGCCGCAAAAGAGCATATTAAAATTAATTTCAGGCTGAGAGCGTTCTGCGTTTTAAGACAAATTCATAACCAATGAAGAGCAAAAGATTCAAAAATCATATAGGCCCAAAAATTTCTTTTGCCATTATTTATATGATTTTAAAAAGCGCATATTTTTGCCTAAATCAAAATTAGAAATAAAATCAAAGCAAATTGCTCTTATCTTTTGGACAAAAAGGTTTTTTAAAAAGGTATTTTCATTCTTCTACAAACCATATCTTTCACTATTTTATTGCGAAATTGGGAAGAGAGAATGAATAGTGACTGTAAGCTCTAAGCTAGATAGAAAATTTAACAAAATAGTGAAATACAGATGAAAAATAGTTTTGCAAATTAATTGTACATCATCCTTAGTGGATCGCGGATAGTGGAATGAGATGACCTTCTTAATGCGTATCAATACAAACATACGGTATGTGTGTCTTTTTCTTTAACCAATCGGAGAGTAAAACGAGCACGCCAGGGTAAATCGGAAAGATAAAAATAGCCAAGCTGGCCGTTCTTTTGACACAGGCATGGAAGAACGAAAATCTGATTTGTTGAAAAAATTGAACTAAATAAGCGTCTGAAGTGATTGGAATGGAATACGACTAGACGGGAATTTGAAAATTGATATTTAAAATTAATTTTAAAATGAATAAATCAATTAATTAATGATAAATATTTATTCGATTCCTTTATAGTTCTGAAAAGAATAATAAAATTAATCATATGTCATACCAGCACAGTATGGGGATTCTGGAGGGATGAAACCTGAATAATATTGTATTAAAAACACTGCTGATGCTCCTTCCTTCTGGCCACAAATGGTCATGGGGGGCTGTGACCCCAGAAGTTGAAATACATACCCATCCAAATCACTGAAGACCCCAGAATTCTATTTTTAGTTATATTTTTGGCGATTTACCTCATTCTGATCTCCTAGAATTTAGGTGCTGCATATTTAAAATTTTTGTTACATAAAATAAACTAAATAATAAATATCATTATGCCATTAAACTACAAAATTGATAAAAAGTTCCTCATTATCCGCTTTCAAAAATATTTTGTATCTTCGCTTTTTTCATTTATTTATGATATGTACATCAATAATATATTCAGTTCAGAAGTGTAATACATCACATAGTGTCTGTCTCCTCAGGCAAGCATATAGCTCAAAAATATTGCCCGTTCTGTTATTTCGCGCGAATTTTATTCTGACCAGCCAGCTTTCTTCGCAATTTTTCTTGTCCAATTAAAGTTTTCAATTATGTGTATCTACCATTTTGTATTTATTCTATTCAGCGGACATATGCCTAAAAAATGTAATAAAGGCAAGGTTTGAAAACAACAACAAATTTTTACCTCCTGATATTTTAATATACAATCTCACAAAGATTTCGCGCGCGTTTCCTGGGTCTAAATGATTTTTAAATCTTTTGCTCTTCATTGGCGATGAATTTGTTTCAAAACGCCGAACGTTCTCAGCCTGAAATTAGTTTTAAAATGCACTTCTGCGGCAGAGCAATATGCAATTGATCGCACACAGGAAATACTATTTTCTTCCATTTTTATGCCCATTATCTCTTAGATGAGATTCCAATGGAGGAAATGAGAATTATAATGATATGCACGAAAATTCCAATCTATTTTTATCTTTTTTCTCGGACTGGACCTGCAGCATGCACACACTTTTGAGATGCACGCATGCAAAAAATCAAAGCAGATTGAGAAATTCTTTTACCGTTTGTGTGACAAATAACGCAATATGCTAGCTGCGTTCTACTAACGCCGAACGCATCTTTCTATGGCGGAACACGCGTGGCTACGGTAAAAGCGCTTATGTTCTACTGTAGTTGGTCAATCGTAGTAAATCACAGCGGCGCTGCGTTTGCAATTTCCGTGACAAGAACTGTAGGAGGGCGCCCCCCGCCCCCACTTAATCCGCGCATGCTATACAAAGCTTCAAATTTATGTATTTCTATCGCGCGGCAAAATTGGTTTTCCTAAATTAGTTGGACCGAAAATCAGTTATTTTGGCTTTTCCGTAATTTGCAGAATAAATTTGGGTTTTTGAGTAAAATCGCTAAAAATTAAGCGACTCCTTACTTATTCGTCCTTTAAACCGCCACTTGAATAATAAAAAAAAGTTTATTTTAGCCTAAAAATCAACTAAAAAAATAGAAGGAAGTAAATTCCTATTCCCGAGGCATGTAAAAATAGGTAAATTTTTATTTGCAACAAAATGCGAACAAAGCAATCAAAAGAGCTGATAGGACGGGCGAATATGGCGAAAGCGCCGTCTCGTTTCCTCCTCCTTTTTGACCATAATTTTCTCCTATTTTACCGCAGAAATTATTGTAAGATATTGTAGATATTATAATATTGTAAAAATATATTGTAAAATATTATAAAAATATTGTAAAAATATAAAATATTGTAAATATTGATTACTTAATTGAAAGAAGCGAGCAGAAAGTTAATACAGTGCTGGCCATGAAACTTTACCCTTTTAGATGCTTCTAATAATCTTAAGGCGAGCACTGCCGGTCGGCAATTCTGGTCTAAGATGACATAGTAAAATGGTCGCTTTAGAAAACGCAAGAATGACACTAGAAATTCCTAACACATCTCAGTATAGCCGCACGCAGCATTCTATGTTTAGCTATGGCGCGATGGATTGACTCTATTGTTGTATTCCGTTACCTTCTTCCTCCGTTATCTCGGTCAAGCAACAATAGAGTCAATCCATGGCGCCATAGCTAAAAATAGAATGCTGCGTGCGGCATACTGAGATATGCTAGGAATATCTAGTGTCATTCTAGCGCTTTCTAAAGCGACCATTTTGCTATGTCATCTTAGACCAGAACGGCCGACCGGCAGTGCTCGCCTTAAGATTATTAGAAGCCTCTTAAAGCGTAAAGTTTCATGGCCAGCACTGTAGAATACGCGATGAGGATTGAGCGAAAATGCGAAATAACAAAATCTAAAAAATAAAACGATTTGTAAATTTGATGACTGTTAAACTCGTTTACACTAAAGCATCGCAATAGCATCCAAAGATTACAAAGATAAAAAGCGTAAGGCAGTGTAAAGTTAGCTCAAGGGGGTCGAAAATTTGAATGAAATCGTTACATTTTTAAATTCGATCGAATTTGTTAATTAAAGGCCAAAACTTTTCCTTCGAATGATTTGAACAGATTTAGCTGAAATGAAACCGAACAGAGCAATAAAAAATAGAGTATATAATAAAAAAGACGAAAAATTGGAGCAATGATAGATTTTCCATGAAGGTTTGATAAAGATAAAAAGTAATCAATCATAGAAACTATAGCATTTTTAAATTTTTTTTCATTTTTTTCATTTTTTAAAATTTTTTTAATTTCATTCTTTCTTACTGTAACAAATAGATGACCAAATCGATGACGTCTTCGACGTAAAATTCGGGCAGGGCGCCGAACAATTTAACGGTGTCTACATTGGGCACAACGTTTGAGCAAGCGCTGAGAAATGAAATGGAACAGATTTTAAAAAATTAAGGAAAATTAGACTTAAAATTTAAAAAAGTTTAAAAAAGACAAAAAAAAGAAACTTTGAGGAAATGCCAAATCGATGAAAAAGTCCATTTGCTTGGCGCAAAACGTCAAAGCGTCGGAGAGCAAAGTTTCGTCGAATAGAGCGGCTTCTCCGCAATATCGGCTCTTCTTTAATTTCTGAAAATTTTGACAAAAAATCGGAAAATGCATAGAATAAAACAATTTTTTAAATATCAACCGAATTAGGCTTAGTAACTGGATAACTGCAAGCCGGCCCGCATTGAGGGAGATCACGCACGTAGCTGGCCGTCTTATTTTGGGGGGACTCAAGCCCAAAAAAGGCCAAAAAATAGCGCAAAATAACGTTAAAAAAGTCCTATTTTTCCGATTTTTCTAAATTTTTTAGGGAGGAGTCCGAACCCCCCCCCATTCCCCACGGAGATACGTGCTTGGGGAATAGGGGGCAACGTGCGCTGATGTTATGAAAATTTTAAGGTCACAATTCAACGCTGAGATGCTTTTTCACAAAATTTTCAGGGGCTCTGCCCGGACCCGCTGGGGGCGCGAGCCACCTCAGACCCCCTCAACCCTAGAACAGAGGAAGTCCCTTGAATTCTCACCATATTTAAGATACCTGAGTAGCAAAATTTACAAAGTGTAAGGCTCTGGTGGTCGTACTAAAACGTCTTTTTTAATCATCCTTTGATCCCATATGTTTTGAAACATTTCGGTCGTGCCCCTCAGAAACAATATCCTGGATAAGAGCCTGTCTACAAGCATTGAAGATCCCCGAAAAAAAACAGGAAATCGTTACAAATTTTATCGGCCAATAACTAAGGCATAGTCACCATAGGTGTACGTCACCAAAGTTCTAGGGGAGAGGTGCAGGATTTTTTCAAAGGTCAAAAAATGGCCTTAAAATGGTGGTATGGCGAAAAAACATCATTTTCCGACGTTCCTCACCGAGAGCTATCCATTGGCATCAAAAAATTGCGAAAAAACAAAAAATTTCAAGAATTGAATTCTGGGGGATATTTTGGTTTCTGGGTGGCATACCTCCAAACCCCCACGCCCAGGTACGATAGTCACGCATGCACACTGGTAGCTATGGGGGATGTATCCCCCTACCTAGACTTTTGAAAAGCTTACCCCCCAGGCCGTTTTAACCATGTCAAATGCTCGAACCATTAAAAAGCGTCAAAAAAGTCACTTTACTTCGATAATTTCGTATAAATTTGTTGTTAGAGGCCTTCCATAGACCTTATTGCCATCCGATTCCACGCAAATTATATACAAATATTCGTGAAGAAAAAATACAACGAATTAAGTATCAAAAATTGACATTAAATAACAACATTAATCACTCATTCACCCCCCCCTTCCCGGAAACTCGGTTTACCCCCTCCCAGGACTTTTGACCTTTTCATTGTATGCCAATTGGCAACGAAAAAATCGCGAACAAAAACTTTTCGGAAAACGAACTGGGCTTCGATGCCCAACTCCGCGCCCACAGTACGTATTCTTATGCGGATCTAAAGCAGAGTAGGCGATTTAAAAAATAGAATACGTACCAAAAAGTTGCAAGGATAAAATTTGCACAGCATCGGCACAATCCCAATTTAAATTCAGCCTTAGGAAAGACTGGATTCAGCGAAAAAAGCATGTCATTCACACAAACATGCAGGCATGTATCTCTGGAGGGGGAATGGGGGTGGTTCGGACCCCCCAAATTCAGAAAAATCGGACTTTTTAGACATTATTTTGTGCTATTTTTGGCCTTTTTTGGGCTTAGTCCCCCAAAATAGGACGGCCAGCTATAAGTGCCTGCAAGCATGCTATCAGTATATACGATGTACTTTACAAACCATTTCCTGCAATAGTTACAGAAAAGTGGTAGGAATGCATAATTTCATTGTACTCGCCCCAAACTACATGCCAGAATTTTTTTATCCCCTATTTTGGGCGAAAACTTGCGTTTTTCTGGCCATTTTTAAGTGGTTTCTTGCCGTTTCTAAGCAAAAACTGAAGGTACATAATTTACCCCCTCTCAAAATTTTAAATAGTTACTTGTCTGAAGTGATTGGTTGGCTAGTTGCAAGGTTAATTATTGGTTGGTTACTTATGTATTTATTGGTTTGTTATTTGTTTTTTTGCTTAATAATCGACTGCTTAATTAAATTGCTGTTGCTAATTGGTTATTGCATGGTCACTAACTGATTGATTGATCGGTTAATTGTGAAAAAATTCGTGTTTTTTCATAGCTTCCTGCTCATTTTTCAACCAATTGTTCCGCCTATTTTTTCCAACAGGTCTTCCCTATTAGTACCGACCGACTCGGCTTCAATCGCTTCCAATGGAAAAAAACGATTGTGTAGGGAAAATGACAAAAAAAATGAAGAGAAAAAGGCCAAAAAAGTTGGAAAAAATTTTGGTTAAAAGGTACATAACTAAAAAATAATTGGAAAAAAGTAAATTTAATGAAAAACAAAATACCTTAATGGCGCTTCTCCAGTGCTTCAAATTGGAGCGGTTTCGGGGTCCGTTGACCGGATGGTCCTTCCACTGGGTCTCCGTCTGTTCCGTCTGCTGCACCATACGCTCCAATTCGTGCAAAGTGTTCATGCGCCTCAAATGGCGTTGCATAGCGGGCATAAGGGCCACGTGTTGACAGTGGACGGTGAGGAAAAAGCATTCGGTTGGGAACCGAACTTCGAACGTCTTATCTGAACGATTAAAACGAGCTATTAACGAATTAAAACATAATAATAAAACTTCCCCTTTTAACGCGTCAATAATGTCCCGTTTATAGGAGTTTGACACGGGAGGTCTGGATAGGAAATCTAACTTTAAAGTCGGCTATCTTTCAGCCTGTCACTACGAAGTGTTCATGTACGAGTTTTATTCGTGCCTCTAGGAAGAGAAAACTCGTCGCATTACGTAGGGTTCGAACCGTCAACCTTCTGCACCAAGTGCAACGGTGTTTACCACTATGCCACAAGGCATCTAATTAAAAACATAATAATAATACATAATAATAATAATAATAATAATAATAATAATAATAATAATAATAATAATAATAATAATAATAATAATAATAATAATAATAATAATAATAATAATAATAATAATAATAACACTTTCT
Organism: Mermis nigrescens; assembly: GCA_036768485.1. Taxonomy (NCBI): domain Eukaryota; kingdom Metazoa; phylum Nematoda; class Enoplea; order Mermithida; family Mermithidae; genus Mermis; species Mermis nigrescens. The sequence continues at coordinate 25,007,356 of JAVLUZ010000154.1, read as the reverse complement.
TCGGAAAAAACACAAAAGATAGCATTGAGTAAAATGCGAAATGTCCTGGAAACACTGGAAAATAGTAAATTGCGCTCAGGTGTGCCCCATCAAAAAATTCCCGAAATCAACCTTTTTCAAATTTCTTTTAAATGTCTCAATATTTGGAGAATTTCTAATATGTATATTGTGTAAGATCGTTCCAAATTCTAGCTGATCTAGTGGCAAAACAATACTTTTTACAATCAGGTCGAAATAGTGTTGCCGCAAGGTAAAATATACAAGAGAAAATAATCAATTGGCATAATTATTAAGTATTTTTTGATTAAACGAGTAATCACAGATTTCATAATCTTAATTTTAACCTACATACATTAAAAGAAATAGCCGACGAGAACGAATGAAGCGTATCTTACATAGGTAGCGCGTACCTATAATATACTTGGGTACCCTTTTTCTTATGTTTATCACAGCGAGTGCAAATTTTATGACTACCCCCTCTACAGGTATAACGGAACATATTTGGAAAGTGCGGTTTTTAAAAAGATGGATACAAAAATTCAATGTCCGTGATTTTTCATTTCTTTACACACAATGCCAGTTTGTAAAGTGCGGTTAACACTTTGCATAAAAAATCAAATCGCGTGCAGAGTACCAATTTTTTTTAATATTTAAAATGACTTCAAGATTAAGAATCTGTATTTAAAATTCCTTTACACTCTATAGTGTTGCACCAGTATGAAATATACATTTGTGAACAACATGGCGTTGCAGTCATTTTCCTAACTCCTAACTTTCTAAATAACATTCTTTGTTTACGGGTTTTGGCGGGGAGGGGAATCGACAAAAATATTTAAAAAATCTATATAAACCCCCCCCCAAGAAACTCGGTTTTAACCCCTCCCAGAACTTTTGACCGTGTGCATCTATGAAATATATCCTTTCTTTGGTTCCTCAAAATTTCCTACATAGATTGATTTTAAAAGAGAACCTGAGTTTTACAATTAATGACAGATGTTTTAGCCCCGACCGGGGCAAGCCTTTCCCGGCTTCGGAACTGGGGCCGGAGCCGGGGTTTGCGACATCCCTAGTAAAAATATCACTTAAAATGACTGATTGAGGCGATTAGTAGGCAACAATAAGTTAAACAAATCAACATTAACGACAGTAGCAGCAGAGATAGTCTGTCTTTCGAATCTACATTGCAGATTTAAAAGAAGTGCGATTTCGATTTATTTCGGTTAAAATTGTAACATTTTCTTTCAATTTTTTCTTCAATAATTCTTTCACCTCTTTTCTGCTAAACCAATTCCTGAATTGATTTTTCTTCGAAAAGACATTTTTTCACAGGAATTTGACAATGGATGCGAAAATTATTTTGGTTTATATTATAAAAATGCCTGATATATGTATGACTGAAATCAGAAAATTTACTTAAATGAATATCAATCTACCAAATATAAAAAGCCGACGTTCTAGCACAGTGGCGGATCTAGGATTTTCCTAAGGGGTGGAAGCAGTACCCCTAAGGAGGGAGCGGAACCCTGACTTGGGCGGAAAAATTAGCCGTTTTAACCCGAAAATCGCTCAAAAATGCGTAATTTTGCGCACTATTTTGGGCCAATGGGGGGGGAGCGGCCGCCCCCCGCCCCCCTAAATCCGCCCCTGTTCTAGCATATGATCGCTTAAAAATAAATTCTTACTCGATCGTTAATTTTTTTGGTCTAAAAAACAAGTCGCTAACCAATTTGTTTTGTAAATGCCTCCAAGTCCTCAGTTCTGAGCAAGAGTCTGGATTCTTGATCTATTTTTAGCCTCGCCTGTTCGTTAAACGGGTACAGCGGATTGACTTTATCCAAAGTAACCTTAGGATTTTGGAGAAAAAGATTTGAAAAAATTGAAATTAATCAAAAATCAATTAAAAAAATTAATTAACCTTAGAAGCCAACTGATACAAAACCGAGACCAAATTTAACATACAGCCGTCGCCGGCATGCGATGTTTCGTCGACCTAAAAAGAAAGACGAAAATCCAACTGAATACTGAAAAAAACAAAAAAATTTATTAAGCAAGAAAAATAAGCAAAATCAACAGACTTGGTCATTTTTACCTAAAAAATATATGAATAGTAGTAAATTTATAATCCAAAAGGAAGCTTTTCTTCACCCAGTTCTGTATCTAAATAGACATGTCGCAGTTCAAAATTTTGGGACGGGTAAAAGGCAATTTCTAGGGGAATTGGTCTTGAATTTTTGGCCCGAAGTTGCAAAAACTTCCAAAAACGACCAAAAACAAAAGTTTTTGGTAGAAATGGGGAGAGTAAAAATCTTAGTCTTTGGGGGATGGGTGGGGACCACGGTTTTTTTGTGTATTCGGCAAAGATTTTTCCCGATGTAATGTACAAAGACTTTTTGGGACCGTCTTTGTACACGTATATACAAAGATTTTTGAGAAGACAAAAACTGCAAAAAAGGTCTAAAATTCGATAAAAATAAAATTTTGTATATTTTTTATATATTTTATATATAAGAATTAAATTTTATAAATTCTATATAAATATCTTTACGATGGCAGAAATTAAATTTCGAAAGGAAAAATGTCAAATTTTGAGACGATTATTACCGATTTTTACCGTCAGAAACCCAGAAATTAGATAAGATACACTACTAAAGGTCGAACAACTCTGTTTTTACCACACTAAAATCGCCACTGTATCACATTATAGTACCCAAAATTTGTGTGTACAAAATGTACAAAGACTTTTAGGGACCACCTTTGTACATGTACAAACGGACCTTGTAAAAACACTGGTGGGGACGATCAACTTTTAATGGGGGAGATCCCCCGTCTCCTGTTGCAAGTCTCGATCCCCACCCAAAGTCGGTCGTGTCGTACCCCCAACGTTTGGGCCTAAATTTGCGTTTTTGGACAATTTTATATGTTTTTGTCAATTTCAGCCAAAAATCGAAAATAATTTGCCCCACCCTCTTAAAATTCTTACATGTGCACCTTTATAATGTACAAAATGCACCGTTTTAACTGTTTATAACTGTCTTAAAAGTTTTAAAAAAATTTTAAAATTAAATTCAAATAGTTCAAATAAAATGCGCAATCAACTAGAACGCACATGCACATGCTTGTATTTATGAAAAGATGTACCTGTATCGCAGCCTTTTTAACATTCAACGAAATTAATGAAGCCAAAAAGCGCATCATCGATTCTCGCGTGTCTCCATTAAGCAGAATGGATTTCATGAGCTTATGCAAATCGCCCTAAAACAACCAAATTCAATAGGTACTAAACTTTTATCGATGTAAATATGCGCAAATACTCAGTAATGTTAAACAACGCAGAAGCTCTGTGGTAAACCCTATAGTATCTTGAGCGTACATGTAACAGGGGGATGGAGGGATCCCCCACCCAAAGTCAGACGTTCCCACCCCCAAGCCAGGAAATTTGTGACCCCCATCCACGGTTTTTTTTGTACTCGGCAAAGATTTTTCCCGATGTACAAAGACTTTTCGGGACCGTCTTTGTACATGTACAAAGATTTTTGGGAAGACAAAAATTGCAAAAAAGGTCTGAAATTCGAGAAAATTTCGGCGCTTCGCGCCGAAATGAGTAATTGTGTGTTCTATATATCTTTATAATGGCAGAAATTGCATTTCAAAAGTAAAAATGTCAAATTTTTCGGCGCTTCTGCGCCGTTTTAAGACGATTCTTAGTGATTTTTGCCCTTAGAGACCCATAAATTAGCTAAAACTCTACGAAGAGTCGAAGAACTCTGTTTTTACCACACTAAAATCGCTGCTCTACCATATTATAGTACCCAAAATTTGTGTGTACAAAATGTACAAAGATTTTTAGGAAGACAAAAACTGTAAAAAGGTGTAAAATTCCGAAATTTTCGGCGCTTCGCGCCGAACTGATAAATTATTTGTCCTATATATCTTTAAAATGGCAGAATTTGCATTTAGAATGGAAAAATGTCAACACTTTTCGGCGCTTCGCGCCGTTTTCAGATAATTTTCAGTAATTTTTGGCGTCATAAACCCAGAAATTAGCTAAAATACACTACCAAAGATAGAAAACCTTGTTTTACCGCTCTGAAATCGCTACTGTACTATATTATAGTACACAAAAATTTGCATGTACAAAATGTACAAAGACTTTTGGGGACCATCTTTGTACATGTACAAACGGACCTTGTACAAAAAAAAACAGTGCCCCCATCCCCTTTTTTGGAAAAAATTGAACTTTTATGCCATTTTTAGGTCGTTTTTAGCCAAAAATCGGAGGTCCTTTACCCCCCCACCCCCTATAAATGGCCAGCACCCCCCAATTTCGACTCGTTTCATGCATGATCCTAAGATGTGCTTCAAACCCAACCCGCCTCCTCGTAAAACCTTTTTACCCTCTGCATTTTAGCTTTTCTAAAAATCGTAGAAATCCATTAAGCGTCTTTAGCCATAATTTAGTTCAAAAGCGCCAATTTTATCGGCGCTCCGAGGTGAACAGCCATTTTGACTATAGTTTGTTCAATTTCAATGAATTTCTTTTGTTTTTATTAGTTATTATTATTGGTTTTTGTTAATTTTCATTTTTTATTTTTTATTATTTTTTATTACTATTTTTTATTAGTTTTTGTTTTTATCGTCTAGAAAGTAAGAGCACCGTGAGTAGAAAGGTAAAAAATGTTTTAACGCGCACCCATCCATTTTGAGCCCAAAAAGGCATTTTGTCAGAAATTTTTCTTCTTTAAACCCCCTCCCCTTAGAATTCCCATGCCGAGCATGCCCTCTGGGGGGAATGGGGGTTCGGACCCCCAATTCAAAAAACTCGGGCAAAATATGACTTTTTAAACGCTATTCTGTGCTATTTTTGGCTTTTTTGGGCTTAGTCAACCCAAAAATTGGTGTTGGTCCCCCCAAAATAGGAGGGCCAGCTACGTGCCTGTATCTAATGCAACGAGCCTCACAATAAAGCTCATAAAAGTCGAAGTTATGACGTAATTATTTTTTGGGTCACCCATGCAAATACACACTAAACAGGGGGCTAGGGGATCCACCAACCAAACTTGGTAGTTCCAAAAATAAAATAAAAACTTTTTGACCCCTCCGAATCTAGGGCTAAAACCTGAGTTTTTTTGGCTAAATTTCAAATGTATTTTTTGCCATTTTTGGCCAATGATTATGAGTCATTTAGGCCCCCCCCCAAAAATGACCGGGGACCCTTACCCGAAATTTCGAGCCGTGAAACGCAACAATGCAAGTGAAGTCATTACCCTCAGCATGCCTAATCTATTTCGTATTGTTTGGTAGATTAATTTCGCCGTCTCCTCGGAAATGTCTTCGCTGAGAAAATATTGATCGGCGAGTTTTGACTAGAAAATGGATAAAATGCCGAATTAGCCAATTTAAAGAAAATAAATAATACAAAAATAATTTCAGAAAAAATACATAAAATAAAAAAAATATAATTAAAAAATTAAAATAAATTTTAAAAAATATAGTATATAAAACAAAATACATAAAAATCAAATTAACCAATTTCCGAAAGAAAAAAAATAAATAAAATGAACTTATATGTAAATTATGTAGATAAGCAAGAAAGATAATTATTCACGGAGTTTAAAGTACGATTTAGCACTTATTCGTAGGTTTGTAGCTGAATAAAAATTTTACCGAAAATTATCGCCAACGTCGAAAATTTCCAATTTCTGATAAAATATTTTGTTTTTTAATTTAAGAAAAACCCAACGCATTATTGAAAGTAGAAAAGTATTTTTGCAATTATTCGGATTGATAAATTCCTAGGGGGGGGGGTGGGCGGTACCCCTAAGGAGGGGGCGGAACCCTGACTTGGGCGGAAAAATTAGCCGTTTTAACCCGAAAATCACTAAAAAAATGCTTAATTTTGCGCACTATTTTAAGCAATTGGGTAGCGGCCGCCCCCGCCCCCCCCCCCTAAATCCGCCCCGGCTCACATTGATAACAACATTTTAATCACTCTTGCTAAGTACGCTAATTAAAAAAATCAGCAAGCCTACTAAAAGCATATCAAAAATTTTTATCATGATTTGAGGACAATTAAAGTTTATCAGCATGTAAAAATATATACGTAAAGAATAAAAAAATTAAAAAAATATAAAAAAATACAGGTGTAACGTGCAATAAATTTCTTATTTTTCGTCAAAATTTATCTTCACATTTTCCCAATTTTTATTGTTTACACTTTTTTTAAACAGAGGTGTAAACAAACTTGAAGAACTAGAGTTTCAGCCTCCTTACGTTTTCTTCCGCAAATGTCGACAGCGATAGGAGCACGCCCAAAAAGGACAATTTGGCGATTTCTCTGCCATGAGCCGTCGTTATCGGTTCCGGGTGCCAATCGGACCGATTAACTAACTTAATAATAAATATCCGTATATTTTTCGTTAAAATAAGTAAACAATAATTTTCACAAAATAAAATAAATAAATAAATAACAAATAAATAAATCAATAATAAATAAATCATAAATCAATAAGTGAAACGACGTGAAGGTAAAATGCGCAAAAATCTTGTCGCTATATTTATCCCATTAGATCACAGCTGACAAATATGTATGTACATAACATTTCTCTCCTAGAACAACTTTCGAGATATCCGAGAAAAAATATATACGTCTTAAATTGAACATGAAAAGTGTCGTAAAAAATATAAATTTTCAGTCATTTCTGATCGTTTTTTGGTATTTTTGCGCCTTCTACTCCACAAAAGGCGGGAAACTCCAAAATTATATTAAAATTGCTTATTAGACGACACGAAACGACTCAGTTTTGCATTTATAAACTCAAAGAAAAATTAAAAGAAGAATAAATGAATAGATAAAAAAATTTTTATATTCAATTTGAAGGAATCAAACGCCGTTAAGAAAATTAAGTTGTCGAATTCGGGAGGAAGTTATAAAAAAATATTAGATGATATTAAAATATTCAAAAGATAAAATATTAAATGCTCATCAAATTATCAAACGACTTAGGTAATTATGTAGGATTACGTTTTAATATGCTCCATAGGATGATAGGGCTTGTTAAGGCATATATGTTTAACACGCCGGTCGTGCGTGGGCGTGAATAGGACCGACGTGTTAAAGATATAACCCTAACAAGCTCTAGAAGCTTATTAAAGCATAAACATTCGTGGCGAGTAGTGTAATAAATAACATATTAAACATCAAACCTACCAAATCTGTTCTATTACGACGTCTTTCGTACATTTTATAACTCGCACATAAAAACCCATATTTATAGTGCATTATTCATTTATATTATTTTTTTATAAAAATTATTCAATTGTTTTTTGCACTATTTTATTATTTTACTATTTCTTTGATTATTTCATTGTTTTATTATTTTATTCCCGACGCACATATTCAGGCCCGTGGGCAGAATTTTGTTTCGAAGGGGGAGGGGTGGCTGAAATTTTTTGCAGTCAGATATCTCGAGAACCATCAGGCCGTAGTCAAAAATAAGGGGATTTTTGAACGTCTTTCAACGGGATCTACATAATAATAATAAAAATTTCGAAAAATTTTTAGCATTTTTAACTCCATTTCACACTGATACACAAAAAGTTTATCGCTTAAAGTATCGATGAAAAATTTTAAAAAAAATAAAAATACAAAAATACAAAAAAATAAATAAATTAAATTAATTAAATAAATTAAATCAAATAAAATTATAATAAATCACTATCAATGAATTAAACTTAAACTTGAGCTATTTCTCATCATCCAGTCCATCAAGAATATCTACTTTTCGTATTTGTACGCAATCTTCATGCTCTGCGAAGAACTGACGCTAAGCGCCAGATAATTTTGACACTTCCTCCGTGTCTGACTTAAATTTGAACGGTTTGAAAGACGAAAAACTATACAGAAACAATAGCGCCGCAAAATTCGGCGTTAGATAGCTCAAAAGTAGGCAAAAGACTGTTTTGGCGACCTTTTATGTGAATGAACTTTGAAAAATTTTCATTATATGCTTTGGGGGACCCTTGTGAGAAACAAAAAATTTTAAAATTTTTGGTATCGAATTATGGGGGGGGGCAAATGCCCCCCTGCTACGGGCCTGTACATATTTGTATTTTTAATGCCTTTATACTTGTGTGCATTTTTAATGCGTTTATATCTATGTATTTAGTTGTTTTATTTGCTCTGATTTATAAAACTTGCGACAAACTGTGCATCTGCTTACCAAATCACAAATGGGCCGTCGACTTTTCGGACATTCGATTCTTATGTCGCATAAATATTGCAGCAGATGCAAAAGTTCTCTAAAACTTTCGCTCACCAACGTACAAACATTTGCCGCGCGCAAAATACCGCTCAAAACGGGATTAAATATCTGCGGATAGCAAATGGTGCAACTTTTCCATACTAGTAGAGCATGGGGGTGAGAGGCACACGTGGGCGTGGGGGGTTGGGGGTATGCACCACCCTTCCCTAACCCCCTGAGAAACCAAAATAACTCCCCTAGAAACCAAAATAACTTCCCCTAGAAAACCAAAATACCCCCTAGAATTCAATTTTTAAATTTTCGTGTTTTTTCGCAACTTTTTGATGCCAACGGATAGTGCTCGATGAAAAACGTTAAAAAATGGTATTTTTCCACCATACAACCATTTTTAATGCCGTTTTTTTACCTCTGAAAAAATCTTGCACCCCCCCCAGAGTTTTGGTGCCGCTCACCTATAGTGAGAGGGAGTATTACTACCCCTAAGCTCTGAAAAGCTGAGAGCTATATACAGCCATTTCGGCCGAAAAAAACATTGATATCCTTTTTTGGGCTCAGAAACTAGCTATATAACCTTTTTGGGCTCAGAAAAATTGCTATATAGCTTTTTGGGCTCAGAAAACTAGCTATATAGCCTTTTTGCACTCAGAAAAATACCGTGTGAGCTAAGAAATGCTATATAGTTGTCTTTTCTGAGTTTCAAAAGGACATATAGCTATTTTTTACTCAAAAACGGGCTAAATAGCTATCTTTAGTCCAAAAAGACTATATACATAACTACTTTTCCGAGTCTAAAAAGGCTATATAACCATTTTTATGAAGCACTTACATAGCTATCTACCAATTTTTGGTTTTCATCCCCTCTGAAAGTAATTTTTTCTATGAACTTTTCAGATTTTTAGAAGAATTATATAAATCTTTTAAAACGTTCCACTAATATTTTAAGCAGCTTCATAATACGGGTGAAAAACTGACAATCTTAAACGAAGAACCGACAGAATTTATTGCAATTTAATTAAAAATTGAAAATTATGTAATTCAGAAAATGCGTATCTTTGCTCTGAATAAATTTAAAAAATAAATTAAGATTAACAAAATTACAACAAAATTGACTCGTGTTCTAATATGGACTGCGTTAGATATTTTTCACAAAGTTTTTTTTAAAATTAAACTTGTTACATTTTGTCAAAAAAATGGCCCGAGGGTACGAATATAAAAATCATGGAAAAGTCGATGCATTCATTCAGAATTTTTCACTCCTTTTAAGCTGGAAATTTTTTTCTTTTATAAATCCACCGAAATACGTAAGCTTTGGATATAAAAAGCACGAATATTAAACGTTGTAAAAACATTTCGAAAAGGGGTCTAAATCAAAGGTGGGCGGCACCAAAATTCTGGGGGGGTGCAAGATTTTTCAAAGGTCAAAAAATTGCCTTAAAAATGATGCTATAACGAAAAACACCATTTTTCAACGTTTCTCATTGAGCACTATCCATTGGCATAAAAATTACGAAAAAAACACAAAAAATTTCAAAAATTGAATTCTGGGGATGATTTTGGTTTCTGGGGGATATTTTGGTTTCTGGGGGTATTTTGGTTTCTAGGGGGTATTTTGGTTTCTGGGGGGTATTTTGGTTTCTAAGGATATTTTGGTTTCTGGGGGTATTTTGGTTTCTAAGGGTATTTTGGTTACTGGGGGTATTTTGGTTCCTGCGGGGTATTTTGGTTTCTGGGGGTATTTTGGTTTCTCGGGGGAGAGCATACCCCTCGACCCCCACGCCCAGGTGTGGTCTAAATGAATCGATATGTTATAAATAATATCAAGATAAATCGAGAATATGCACGCGCATTAATTCCACTTATTTTATGATGAGTTTTATTGATAAATACAGTATTCGTTGTTTCATTTGAATTATTTTTTTAGAAAAATTGTGTTTTACCACTGGCAATGATTCCTGATCATCTTTACAAACATATTCGATATATTCCTCGATAAAATTAGCCGGCAACGATTGGCACAGCAAGGCGCGCAAAAGTAAGCAATTTATCTGTTCGCTGAACAAGGCATTAAGGTGTGTAAAGTAATTAATAGAGTGTAAACAAAATTAAATAATAAGTAGGTAATAAAAATATTAAAAAATACTGCGGACAAAATTAAATGAAACACTAATATAAGAAATATTTCAAAAAAATCAAAAATAGTGCAAACAACATTAAACATAGGCTAAAATAATAATAATATTTTGAAAAATCAAAAGTCAAACAAAAAACTGGAAAATATCGAAGAAATATACTTAGTTTCGCCGCTGAATACTCCTTGCAACAGCAGCGATAAGCAGGCAAAAATTTGCTCGCGTAATGGCGCGAATATCGATTTCGTTTGCGAAGATAAATTCTAAAAATCTGTCGGTGTAAACTACTGAGAAATCGCATAATATACATATTTATTGCGTAGTATTTAAAAAGTAAAAGCATTAAATAAGCTAAATGATAATATGTCATATCGTCTACGATTTAAAACGTGGAAGCATTAAAAAACAACAAAAAAAGATAATGAAAAAGTGTTTTATATACTGAATTCATTGACTTTACAGTAAAACTGCATATTTCATATGTTGTCTTTTTATCGAATTTCCATCGTTTAAAAGTTGTTATTCATTTAGCATCTTACAACCTAAGCCGGCTGTAAAGTAAATTGAGACTAAAAGCGTATAACGAAATTCAATTTAAATGTACGTTTCGTATTCATATATGTATGTACATATAAATAATACGCCTACGCCAAAAATCAGGCACATATCTGTGGGGGGGGGTCCGGAGCACCCAGAATTCAGGAAAATCAAAAAATAGGACTTTTTAAACGTTATTTTGTGCTATTTTTGGCTTTTTTAGGCTTAGTCCCCTCAAAAATTGGTGTTGGTCCCCCCAAAATAGGACGGCCAGCTACATGCCTGCCAAAAATGCACAGAATGGATATTCTGGGTGGGTGATACCGAAATTTTTTTCTAAACAGCTTTTTTTTGGGTTGAAATAGGATCAATACGCGTCATAAGAATATTTAGACGTTTATGACTATGCTCTCTCTTTCTATTACACAAAAACATAAAAAATTCCGTAAAAATATCAAGAAAATTCGAGTATACTGGGCAAAATATAACCAAAAAATGAGTATATAATGGAAACGCCGAAAATTTGAATCGATAGAAATGCCTGAAGCAACACATTCTCTACTTTTTTATGAAAAAATTCCCAATAACTATGTCGTATGGGCCCCCAATGCTTTCTTTTTTGTACAAAAAGCTTCGATTTTTTGTATTTTGCCTTTAAATGTGTACAAAGATCGCTCCGGAAATCTTTGCCCCGTATAAAAATAAAAAAACAGAAAAAAATTGTTTTTTGTGGCCGTTTTTGGCCAAAAATTAGAGGTCATCCCCATACATGCACAGTATAGGAATTTGGAGAGAGGTGGGGGTGAAGGTATAAAGTGCTTTTTTGGGTCCAAAAATGATAGGTGCGCGTCAAAATCATTGTTTTTCAGCGTTTCAGACGATGATCTATCCTTCAAGAGCATAAAAACGTAAAAAAATTTTGAATAAAATTGAAAAAGTTGGAACAAATTAGACAAAATATAGTCAAAACATGAGTCTAATGGCGCGAAGCGCCAAAAATTTGGTACTTTCAAGCAAAAAACGCTTGAAAAGGCATCTTTTCTACAAATTTTTAGAAAATTTTTTTGACAACTTTCAAAAAAATCGCCATTTGGGGGAATGAAAAAATTGTTGCAAGGGTGAAAATGTGGGGGGTAAAGCCCCAAGATCATGTATGGTCATGCTCCAAATGGCCGGGGACCATCCATCCAAAATTTCGAGCCGGTAAAATATATACAGGGTGGCCCATAAGAAAAGGCTATATTTTGATTTGATAGGTCATTACTTTGGCTAATATGGACATATAAAACTTCAGGATGAGCTGCGTCACATATATAGATAGACATACATGCCTTTGTTTAAACCGCGTTAAAAATTTTGGCCAGCTACCAGCGTTCCGTGCACTACGACTATTTGTTTACACCTCACTTTGATATTGTTCTAACCCCAGAGTTTCTGCTGTATCACATTACTGCGAGTATAGGTATCCTTTTTTGACATATTTGGCAATAAATAACGTCACAAAAATTGAGTAGCATATATTTTCAACCCCTAAAGTAGATACGCTTCCTACTGAGTGCTAAAATTTCAGGATATCGTGAAAATAGGATGCAAATCAATGGCAGGACCAATGACGCTATTGGCGTTTAAACAATCTTAAAGTAGGGTGTAAACTAATTGCCATAGCGCCCGAACCGTTTATATCTGGACAAAATTTTTTACACGATTCGAAAGAAGACACTTTTATCTATCTAATGTTGCCAGTTCTAACGTCTCATGTTCACATCAGCCGAAGTTATGACCTGTTGAATCGGAATGTAGCCTTTTTTGAGCCACCCTGTGCATGGTACGGCCCCATAAATGACATCGCATCGAACATTTTAAACTCTTTACTTCGTCGCGTTCTTCGGCCTTCAATCGAGAATAGCAGGTAAGCAAATAGTTAAGCAACTTGAGTTCTTTGCAATTTTCGACTAATTGAAAAACGTCGGCGAACGGGCTATCGGTTGCGCAAAACCTGCACAAAAAGAAAACAATGGCCAATTAAAGCCGGTGTTATTGTGCAAATTTATACGGCTAAACGCATCCATACTTATGCAATTCGGCTCAAAATTTTGGGTAGGGGTAGTTGGCATCAGGGCCCTATTCAGGGAGGCGAGGGGGGGCGCCAACCCCGGAAAATAAAAAATAATTTTTGAAACGCACAAGGTCCCCCAGAGGAAAAAATGAGAAATTCTCAAAGTAGGTCTAAAACACCACAAAACAGGTTTTCAGCGTACTTTATAGCTAGTAAACTCATAATTTATCGGCGCATCGCGCCGGATTTATCGATTTTTGTCTTCTAACCCGCCCAAAACCGCTTAAATTTGAGTTAGACATGTAGAACGTGTCAAATTTTTCCGGCGCTTCGCGCCCAATTATTTATTTTCTGTATTGTTTTCCTTTGTAAATGACAAAGATTAATTACAAAGACAGAAGAATTAGGAAATTATTCGTCGATTGAATGATGAGAAATCAGTTGTGTAGATTATTTAAACGATAGATTTCTGTAATATGAGTATGGAATAAATGAAAATAACTTTAAAAAATTTTTTCTCGAAATTTTTTCTAACATCGCATAGGCATAGAGCTCGTTGAGATAAGCTCAAAAAATGCCTTTATGTTTGCCCATTTCCTAATTATTCTCGAGATATTTGACCTCAAAATTTTAGGCCCCCTCCCCGAAATAAAATCCTGGATACGGGCCTGGTTGGCATACATATAACGAGTGGTTTGGGGGATCTCCCCAACCAATGTTGTACGTCCCCGCCCCCTTTAAGTCAAAAAACTTTGACATCCGCCCGCTCCCCGCCATTTTTTCACGAAAATTAGTGCTTTTGGCTATTTCTAGTGTTTTTCGCCATTTTGTCCAGGAATTATCGGATCATTTAACCTACCCTCCCCACTAAAAATGGCCGGAAACCAATACCGAAAAATTCGAGCCGTTGCGTATACGTTTTCGAGCCCAAAATTTGATTTTTCTTCAGTGTGCAATGTTCTGAATCTGCATTTTGCGCGCAAATTTTCGTTTAAATTCTTCTACGAGTTGACAGATATTACCATTTTGGCCAAATCTTTAAGAATTCCTGGCGCCAAAAATCGATGATTGTTTTTAGGTTAAGGAGAAAATGCACGGATTTAGGAGAAAGCTTGAAATTTACAAAAATTTGCCAAACAAGCAAACAAATATCGGACTAAATCCTTGTAAAGTTTTCGCTACTAATTTTGAATCACACACAAATAATCCTAAATTAGGCCCATTTACATGATTTTGGGGGTTTGGGGGAGTTTCAAAAGATTTTCGTGTAAATTTTTTCGCTCCCTCCCCCGCAATTCGCGATTTTTCGAAAGTTTCGCAAAATTTCCTAAAAATTGGTAAGAAAGGTGTTTTTTAAGCGATTTTAGTGTACGTATTCGCTCAAAAGTGTCAAATTTTCGGCGCTTCGCGCCAATATACTCTTGTTTTTACTGTATTTTCTTCAAATTTTTTCTCTAAATTTGTAATGTTTTTATGCTCTACAAAAACAAAGCATCGTCAGAAACGTCGAAAAACGATTTTTTGACGCGTACTGCCATTTTTTTGGGTCCAAAGAAGGCACTTTAAAATTTCACCCCTAACCTTACAATTCCCATGTTGCGCATGTTGTTTACAAAAATTAATTCAACAACGAAAAACTCATGAAACGTTAAATTCTAGAAAATTGTTACTCTATCAAATATAAATAATAGCAATACCGTTAGCATATGAATCTATGTTTCTCCTAAACTGTGATCGAAATTATATCAAAAAATTTAAAAATATATAATTAATAATTAAATTAATAAATATAATAATAAATTAATTGATAAGCACCTGGCGCCAAAATGCATCAAGTTTCTTTCTCTGGACGGCGAACAGCTGAGCGAGTCTTCCTGATGCCACGAAATCGATGCATTTTTACAGCTGCCTTTAGACAGCGAAGTCAGAATCGTCATTAGCAAATAGTTTAGCGTATTTTCCAGGCTTTCTAAATAGTGTAAGAAGTCATCAATACGAGAAAGAAGTAAAAAAGAAGAAAGAAAATGAGGAGAAAATAAACAAGTAAATAAATAAATTGATAAATAAAAAAGCAAATACTAAATAAAAAGAAAAGAGAAAAAAATCAAAAAAGGGAAAATAATAAAAGAAAGATGAAAGACAAATATAGACGTACAGCATGCTATTAGTAAGAAAGAAACAAAAGGGACGCGTGAAATAGCACAAGTGTGCCTAAAAATTATATTATGAGAGATTACATGTTTTATGAGACGCAAAAGTCTAAATGAAACAGAAAAAGTAGGCAGGATTATAAACAGAAAACTTACATAAAAAAGAAAAAGGAAAAAAGGAACGTAAAAAATCATATAAACAGACATAATTCCAATTTATATTAGAAAAAGCAGACTTTAATCTGAACATAATGTAAATTCTGTAGAAAGACGGCTAAATGCGATCAATTAACAATTCAGCACGTTTAAATAAATGGCAGAATAATAACTAAAAGTTTATGACTTCTGAGATATCAAATTTAATAACATAGACTTAAAACGACTGATGAAAAATTAGCTTTTTAAAGCATCGCTTTCAATAAAAAAAATTGACGCTAAAATTTGGAATTTTCAATCATTTTTACATTCAAAAACAATGGGCGATAATGCTTAACTTCTATGAAAACTGAAAAATCAAGCTTAGAAATGAAAGGAAAAATAAAATAGTTTCAACTAATAGTGAAAAGTGGAAAAATCTAAAATCTAACACTTTTAACTAATTGATTCAAATGAATTAATTCAGAAAAATCAATTGAAAGTCGTTTAGCTAAAAAATTAATAGATTAAGAATAAAATTCGACAACAAAAAATTAATTATTTCCCAATATTATTAAACATTTCCAATTTTTTTAAATAAAAAACAATGCTGATTTTCAGTAAATAGAAAAGAAAAAGGCAGGAATACAATCACCTCCGGGCTTAGGGTCCGTCCCACTATTAAAGCTACATAAGGTAGTCTTGAAATCGTACAAGTGATAGGGAGAATGGGGGATCCCTCCATTCAAAGTCGGCCGTCCCCCATCAAAGCCAGAAAATTTTTGACCCCGCGATTTGTGGAAAAAAATCGACTTTTTTGGCCGTTTTTACGTAAATTTGACCAAAAACGGAGGTCACTTATCCCCTCCTACAAATGGATGGGGACCGCCCCAGCCAAAATTTCGAGCCGTTACATGTATGCTTGAAACTACGAACGCTATGCAGGCATATGTACATGTGGAACATAAATATATGTAAGTGAGGTAGAGATAATAAAAAAATAAAAAAATAAAAAAGAATAAAATATTATTTTTAATAATAAATTAAAATAGCAAGTAAAGCTCTACGTTATATTGATATGTAATACTCAACTTATGCATAAATTTGATCACTTGTTCATTGGGAAGAATTATTATTCGTTATTATTTAAAGAAGGCTAATTCGAAGCCATACAACGGCTCTTCAAATTAATTACAGATTTTTTAGCAAAGAAGCATTTCAACGTTAATATGACTAAAATGAACGCACCGCTATCGTCCCAATAAATTCCGGACGAATCGTTTAGTATTTCCAGAGCTTCTTCAACAAACAGATCGCTATTTCCTTGGCTGGAGCTAATCGATAAAATCGTTTGTACGATGGATTTCACCTTGTCCGAATGACTTTCAGTTTCGCACTGTAGTGCAATGGTAAAAAATGGCCATAATTAAAATTTGGGCTAACAAATTAAGGGCAATAAGATATGTACATATGTATGCAGGCCCGTATCCGGGATTTTATTTCGGAGGAGGGCCGAAAATTCTGGGCTCAGCAAAAATAAAGGCATTTTTGAGCATACCTCAACGAGCTCTATGCAATGGTTGAAAAGTTTTCAAAAAAGTTTTAATTTTTCGTTTTCCAAACTCATATTACACAAATCTATCGTTTAAACAATCTATGCAACTGATTTCTCGCCATTCAATCGACGAATAATTTCCTAACTTCTGTCTTTGTAATTAACCTTTGTCATTTACAAAGGGAAACAAAACAGAAAATGCGCTGAAAAAATCTGACATGTTCTACATGTCTAACTCAAATTTGAGCGGTTTCGGGCGGGCTAAAAGACACAAACTATACATACTAGCTCAAAAGTACGCTGAAAAACTGTTTTGGTGGTGCTTCAGACCTACTTTTCAAATTTTTCATTTTTTTCCTTTGGGGGACCCTTGTGTGCTTCAAAATTTATTTTTCATTTCCGGGGGGGCGCCCGCCCCTGAATACAGCCCTGTAAGTGTGTTCCGCATACCATACGTTATCTTGGGTAAGGGGGGAGAAGGGGTCAGTGATCGACCGGGCTAAAAAACCGGGCCCGGGCTCAGCTACCGGGCCCGAGTCCGGACGTACATGCTTACGGATATGCGTGTTGGAATTTATTAAGGCTTGATAATTACGTTTACGAAGGATGCATTTTTAAGCGTTTTTAACCATCTATTTGCATAAAGAGTCAAATCAGCCAAAAATTGAAGGTCATTTACCCATTCAGCCCACGGTTTTTTTGTATTCGAAAAAGGTTTTTCCCGATATATGCACTAAAGACTTTCCGGGACCACCTCCGCACATGTACAAAGATTTTTGGGCAGACGAAAACTGTAAAAGGTATAAAATTTCCAAAAAGTCTGTTCTATATATCTCCAATCTGCATTTAGGAAGAATGCCAAATTTTTCGGCACTTCGCTCCGTTTTGGGACAATTTGCGGTATTTTTTGTCGTCAGAAACCCACAAATTGGCTAAAATACACAAGCGAAGGTCGAAAAAGCCTGTTTTGCCGCACCGAAAGCGCTACTATACCATATTATAGTACCCACAAATTCGCACGTACAAAATGTACAAAGGCTATAGCGGACCATCTTTGTACATGTACAAAGGGACCTTGAACAAAAAACACTGATCCAGCCCCTGTAAATGACCGGGAACCCCTCCCGAAATGTCGAAGCTTTACATCGATGAGTCTTATTCAGGTGATATAAGGGTTACCTCCAAAATTCAGGCACGTAGCTGGCCGTCCCATTTTGGGGGAAAGCAACACCAATTTTTGGGGAATAAGCCCAAAAATGCCAAAAATAGCACAGAATAACGCTTAAAAAGTCCTATTCTTCCGATTTTTCTGAATTTTGGGGGAGACCGAACCCCCAATTCCCCTCAGAGATACGTGCCTGCCAGAATTCCCAACCCTAAAAAATCGATCCATGAGTCGGATCGATATGCTTAAATTCTGGCCAGAGTTTGTGCTTTCTCTGCATATACCTATGCACAGGGCCCTATTTAAGGAGGGCGGCCGCCCCCCCCCCTTAGCCAGAAAAGATTTTATTCTGAACGGTAAATAATGCATATAAAGATGGATAAACCGAATGTATTTGTCGTAAACTCTTCAAATTTTCGGTGCTGTGAAGTACATATTTTCCATCATTTTGGCTCAAGCGCGACCAAAAAACTACACTTTTAATACGGTTTTTTGAGAAGAAAAAAATTTGTTTTCAAAAAGTTCAAATTTTATGATTTCAGTGGATGGAGCATGTCGAAAAACTTCAAAACATGCGTTTTTTGTTAACTATCCCGGGGAATTTTTATGATATATAAACCAATGTATGTTGGGTCCGCCCACCCCTCCCCTTGGCTGAATCCTGGATACGGGCCTGCCTACACATATATACAGTGGCGGATCCAGGATTTTCCTAAGGGGGGGCGGTACCTCTAAGGGGGCGGAACCCTGACCTGGGCGGGAAAATTAGCCGTTTTAACCCGAAAATCGCTAAAAATCGCTCAAAAATCCTTAATTTTGCGCACTATTTTGGGCCGATGGGGCAGCGCCCACCCCAAAATTCGCCCCTGCATATATATACACGTAGGTGCCGGTCATCATGTTTTGCATACCACCTAGTAAATTTCGTTTTTTAGTGTAGTACAAGCTGAATAATTCGTTAAATGCGGTGAAATTGCATTTTTCCATCCTTGCAACAGTTTTTTGCGAATTAATAAATCTGTGACTTTTTAAATACCAAAAATTTTCTGACACCTGGCAATTACAGACTTGCGTACATTCATATGTATGTATGTTGAAGATTCTTTCAAATTCAGTTCATAAAAAACACCTGCATCTTCTCTTTGCCCTTTTCAACATCGTCGCACAGAGCCTCAATACCCGAATCTACATCCATTGATTCTTCGCACCTGAAGCGACGGAATAAATCGATAAAAAGCATACGTAAAAAATACATAAAAATAAAAATATATAAGAAACAAAATAATACATAAAAAATACATATAAAAATATAAACATACATACATAAAAAAGATACCCACGTACATAAATGTTACAGGATGTGGGAATACCCCACCCGAAGTCGGACGTCCCCCTATCCCCCAAAGCTAGGAAAATTTTGACCCCCCCCCCGATTTTGGACAAAAATCGAATTTTTGGCTGTTTTTAGGCGTTTTTTGGCCGATTATAAAAATTGGAGGTCATTTTTCCCCCCATCCTAAAAATAGCCGGGACCCCCAAATTTCGAGCCGTTACATGTATGCCTACGTACTTATATAAAAGTAATGAAAATAATAAATCTATAGACATGATTAAATACACACATTTTATGCTTGAAAATTATAAAGTTATTCGATCAATAATAGGTATCGATTTCTAACAATTTTTATTGATTTTTAATTGCAGCTTCATTTTTAATTGCAGCCGTTTCGTAAAAATAATTGATTCATTCGGATAAGAAGTAAGAAGCTCGTGCCGCCAGATGCAGTTTTTTTGGGAAAAAACAGGGCAAAAAAAGAGTCAAAAATGGCCTGAAATGGGAAAAACGAAAATTCTGCAAGAATACACTTAAAACTGGCCACAATCAATAGAGTAAATTTTTGAGTCATCGGGGTTCGAGCCACTTTTTCGCAGTCAGTTAAAATCGGAAAAGCTTAAAATGTCAGAGCAGAGCAGAAAAATGTAATGAATGAAGTAAAATTCGAAAAAATGTCGGAAAATGAAAACAAATCATAATGGAAATAAATATCATATTAAATTTCAAAATTTTTGGGGATGACTACATTACCAGGATGATAACGTGCTGAATTCCTCCTTTCTTGTTGTTAAAAACGTATTGGCCAATGGCCATGCTTGCAAAATTAAAGATTGAATAAAAGGATCATAATTACTAATCTGCATTACCGCAAAAGAAAGTGTTCAGTTTTTATTTAAAATCATATAAACGCAACCAGGCAATCTTGAGTAATTCTTAAATATTTATACATTACCAGAAGACATGCATAGGCAAATGACCCAAAATGCATGTGGGGGACAAATTTTCTGGGAAAAATGAGGCAAAATAAAGGCCTAAAATGAGAGAAAATTCAAGGTTTACTTCAAAAAATGCTTGAAATTGACCATAAACAGTAGAATAGCGTAGTTTTTATGCTATGATAGCATTTAAACCAGTTTTTAGGTCATTTTGGCGCCAAAAAACTCAATTGTTGACCCCCCCAGACCGGCCATGCTGCACAAGTACATCTACCGGGCGTTTAAAAAACGGTACACTACCAAAATAGGTATTCTGTAAGGTATACTTTAAATTACCGATTGAAACTTTGCAAGAACGTAGTACAATGCTTGATTGCTTGTCTGATAAAATTTTGTAGCATGATAAACATTTCTTCTATGCCCAGGGCTTTTATCCTAAATCTACTTAGTTCGAGTTTTGACGCAGAAGATTTTTAAAGATTTTTGCCCAAATAGTGATTATCTGACTGCTTGTAGAAACATTTGAACAACAATTTCAATAAAAAAATGAGGATTAAAAATATTGACCACTTAAAACAGAAAACTTCAAGAGCCTGGAAGCGTCTGTCAACAAAAAATCAATGACTTCGTCGACCAGTTCCGCTAATGTTCAAAACTGTCTGTCAAAGCTGATAAAGGTCCTTGTGAGTCCCACTTACTGTAACTTTACAGCAGAACTATTTGAGCGTGTCAAACAAAATTTTTCAACACGTTTTATAAATGTTTGCGTCTTCAAACGCTGAAAATTTTAGCAGTCTACGTGTGTTTTTGAAAAAAAATTATGAGCCAGCTTGATCAGTCGCTTATTTTTAAAAATTTATCTGCATACTCCCTATATCGGCGTGGCATCTCAATACAGGCAAAAATTTTTTGAAAATTTTTGCGCCAAAACTAAAAAATACGCTTTTTAGGAGAAAAAATCTGAATTTAGAACAAACGCGTACTTTTTCCACAAGATTCCGCCAAGCAAACAAACACTGAGTTACGCTCTGGTAAAGTTTCGATTGCTAATTTCGAGTTTATATACATTACAGTATACCATTTTTAGCAGTGTACCGCTTTTATTGAAACACCCGGTATAAATATGACCGGTCGGGAAGATTGAAAATTCGAAAAACCTGTCAAAATTACTTGAAAAATTGTCCAAATTACAGTCAACTTTTAGAAATTTAAGGATTCCGCGGGGATGACAATTTGTTGAGGGCTGAAGGATGAGGGAGGAAAAGTTTTTTGCTGAATTGTAGTCTCCCAACCCCAAATATCTAGTACGGCTCCCAGCCATACCTTGGCGTGGGGGTTTGGGGGTATGCACCCCGCAGAAACCAAAATATCCCCTCCAGAAAACAAAATATCCCCCCGAATTCAATTTAAAATTTTTTTGTTTTTTCGTAACTTTTTGATGCCAACGGATGTTGCTCGATAAAAAACGTTAAAAAGTGGTGTTTTTTGTCCATACCACTATTTTTAAGGCCGTTTTTTGACCTTTGAAAAAATCCTGCACCCCCAGAACTTTGGTGCCGCCCACCTATGCTCCCAGCGTACTTCTCTTTGCTGCTACTCGGCAAAGGCGTCTGATCCCCATCCATATTCGCCTTCGATTCCGTCGCATTCTCGCTGCTTAATCGGAGAAACGCAAACGGGTTTATTGCCTCATTAGTCGCCTCCTCTACTTTCGATACTTTAGGAACAGTTGAATTAGAATCGCTTCCGTTTCGACAAGATGAATCGGCCTCTTTGTTATTTTCCATTGTACGACTGAGAAATATACATATCGTTGTCAGCGACCACTGAACGGCACAAAATTAACGACTTGAAATTTTAAGAGGAGGGTTCGCGCTTATTCTATAAGGAGAGAGTGCACGACCTCCAATTTTTTGTCGAATTGAAAAATGACTAAAAATGGACAAAAATCGCAAGGTAATCGAATGGTAAAAGCGCAAGGATATGTACCTATTCAGGAACCAAAAGACGCAATCAAAGAATCCAGCTGTATGTGCATGCAGCACAAATCTGTGGTCAAGAAGACACAGGCCCGTATCCAGCATTTTGTTTCGGGGAGGACGACCAAAAGTTTTTTGTACACAAGGGGACCAAGGGATGAATTTTGATATGCCGATTTCGCTACCCGGATGGATTAGACACGGTGAGGACCAAATAGAGACCATCTCTTTTAGGGCTGAGAGGGTCCAGAATGGCGCGTTCAAGCATCCCCCACCCCGGAAAATTATGTAAAAAGAGCACTTAAATTTTGAATTGAAACGTTGAAGTTTTTACCAAATTAGCCAAATCAAGGCTGTGAATTCACGAAAAAAATGGTAATAGTCCATCAAACAATCCATAATCATCGCTAAAAATTGCTGTCATTCTTGCTTCTTGAACAAATCTCATTTTCTGTATAAAAACTGTGAACAAAAGAAGGAATATAGATGCAAAATACGCTTTTATTGTATATAGACTAAAAATGGAGTGTTTAAAACGCGCGCTTGGTCCTACATAGACTGTAATTATTATTCGATGCGAAAACCCAAAAATTTTTTCTCTGATTTTTGGCTAGAAAAAAAGCAGGGAGCAAAGGAAAAATTGTTCACATTTTTCATTTCGGGGAGGTACGTGCCCCCTATCCTCTTGGATACGTGCCTGAGTAGAAATATACCAACAAATGAATCCAATGCAACAAGGAGAAAAATTAATTTCGATTAAATTCAATTAAAATTATAAAATTTATTTTATTTAAAAAAATTTTGAAATTATTTGAAAAATTAATTTAGGAAATCAATTTAAAATTGAATAAATTCAATAAATTTTTGAAATTTCCTCTCCACCAGACGTCATCGGCATGCAGGGGTGACAACGGAGTCATACCAGAGCTATACCATCCGGAATGCAAATTCCTGGCAGGGTCTCCCAAGGCGGGCAGATCTGGTACCAGTGGCGAAAGACCACGCTCCGGCTAACTAGAGGTGGATGAGGTGTCCTTTCGAGGGTGACTGCAAGATCATGGATTGTTGCAGACCCGGCGCGTCAGGATGGAATACAGATTGGGTCTGTGCAGTATCTGTCGCCAACTGTCTTCTACACTGGATAAGCAACACGGCAATGTCACATACACTGCATGGTTATCCAGAGATAATTCTTTCCCTTGGGTTTGGCGACCCCTTGTGGTATCTAGCCAGAAACCGAACCTATGATCAAAGTCCTTATCGAGTGCTCACATATGCTACGATGTTTCCGGTAGGTGGATTACAAGCTATAAAACAACAACGCTTACAACGCTCTTCAAAATCCCAATGGCCCTTTCTAGGGCCACTCAATGTAGCCACGTTGAACGTGCGCACCCTACTCAAACCTGGACAACAAGCACTGCTTGCAGCAACTCTATTCAATTGATCGATTGACATTTGTACCATTTCAAAATGTCTACCAAACTCAGGATGTACAACCTTAAATGTACCTCATACAAACAACTCGTACAAACTGTACTATAGTGGGCCAGAGGATTGAAGTGGGTTACATGGCGTTGGCATTGCTGTGTCTAATCGACTTGTTCCACCTGTTATTCAATTCATGCCAATTAATCATAGACTTGCTTCGATGAAAACAGCAACTGCACCACTCTCATTGTACATCATTGCCACATACGCACCTACAAATGATGCTACGGCAGAAGAAGCGGACAAATTCTATGAAAAGCTAGAAAGTTTAGTACAGCTAAACAACTGCAGTCAGGAACTGCTAATCATCGCTGGCGATTTCAATGCACAACTGGGCGCCCGAACATACAGATCTGAAACAATGAACACAGTTGGTCACCTCTGTAACAATGGTGAAAGACTCCTGAACTTAGCAGCATTGAATCGACTTGTTGCAGTTAACACCTTGTTCAGTCACAAGAAACGACATCTTGTTACATGGGCAAGTCCAGATGGCCATACACTGAATCAAATTGATTACATTCTTGTTAAACAACGATGGAAGTCGTCATTTGAAGATAGTCGCTCATACTGGGGCATTCACGCGCAGACTGACCATGCTTTAGTTTCTGCCAGGCTCAAGCTTCGGCTCTCAGCGTCAAAACACGTAATCATGCCACACAAAAAGCTTGATATTGAGCGACTAAAAGACCCCGACATACTGCATAAATATCAACAGAAATGCAAAGACCTCATCACTGTACGGAAAATTGAAGAATTCGATTCTGTTGAAGAAAGTTGGGTGAAATTGTCATCCATATTACAGGAAGCAGCAGCACAAGAACTTGGCGTTGTGAAAAGACAATCTAAGGCATGGATTGCAGAAAAAACTATTTCACTTGCTAAAGAACGTCAAATAGCGTGGGCTAACAAACAATATGTTAAGGCTAAAGAACTGGCCAAAGAGCTAAAAAGAAAGTCAGACAAGACAAGCGTAGCTTCTACAACAGCTTGACATCTGAACTAGAAACCGCAGCTGCCACGTCTGACATCCGCAAAATATACCGTCTATGCAACCAAATTGCTGGAAAATACCGTATGCCGGTCAGTGAGCAAATTAATGACGTGACGAGTATGGCAATGCTATAGATAAAGAAGAGGAAAAAATCAACATGTGGAAGGAATACTTCAATAACCTGTTAAACCGCCCTGCAGCTAGCGTGCAACTCACCCTCGACTGGAGGCAGAGAGACCTGTATAAAGTTGAGGCAGACCCTCCATCATTCAGTGAAATCATAACGGCCATCAAACAACTTAAAAACAGAAAAGCACCGGGAGACGACAACATACCCGCGGAGCTATACAAAGCAAACACTCATGCAATAACAACTGAACTAATGAAGATTTACCAAAAAGTCTGGCAAAGTGAGACTATTCCGACACAATGGGAAAATGCCATTCTCATTCCCTTGTTCAAGAAAGGTGAACGTACAAGCTGCAAGAACTATCGTGGAATATCTCTAATCGCAGTTGCTTACAAAATTCTAAAAAGATTATCTTAAAACGCCTCATGCTTGTTAGAGACTGCACAATGCGTGAGTCACAGGCAGGCTTCAGACCAGGACGAGGATGCATCGACCAAATCTTCACACTTCATCAAGTTCTTGAACTAAGACATGAGTACTGCCAGCCTACATACATTGCTTTTCTAGACTTCTCAGCTGCCTTCGACAGCATCGACCGATCCAGCATATTGAGTCTCTTAGAAAATGATGGTGTGCCACCAAAACTATGCCACATAATTGGTGCGATGTATCGACAAACCACGTGTCAAGTGTTGGTGTATAACAAGTAGTGATCGACCGGAGATCCGGCTCCAGCTCCGGCCTCCGGCAAATCCGGCCATTTTTTCCACTCCGGTGCTCCGGCCGGAGGACATCCAAAAATCGGCCGGAGGCCGGAGAATTTTTTCATTTTTTGCATAGTGACCGAACGTACTAATTGCTGACATTATGCTTATTAAATTTAGTCAGAGCACAATATAATAGCAGAAAAAGGAAATAACATCAAATAAAGTGTCTATAACCACCACAATTGTAAAATATTTATTTTTAGGAAAAAACGAACATGAAAATGAAACAAAAATTGTGAAAATCGCTGCAGTAAACTCCTGTTAACCTTTTAGAGTCCGCTCTATGATGCAGATGTGCTACAGCAATGCAATCTTAATATGTTTCAAATCTGTAAAATGTAAGACTATATGCAAAAAACCAGAGCAAAAGCTCTCCTCTCTATCATGTTGTTCATATGTTCCCATTTGAGAACATTGGCTTCTTGAGGAACATTTTTGCCAAATTTCATGTTCTGTTATGTTTTGCAAAACATATAAGATTAAAGCGATCTGCTACAAACGTTGATAACACAAGTAATCTAAACTGTCAAATTGTCAAATAGAGAGCCTACAAGGGTGTTTTTGAGTTTTTGAAACCTTATGGGAACCATAAACCTCAGAAAACCAAGAAACTTTCAGTAGGCACCGTAACTTTAGATTTGTTTTTTTTGTTAGATTTGCTTGCTTTCTAGATAACATTAAATGATGTCTAGCTAAGATGAGTAAAAACTATCATTAAGCTATAATCTGTATTTTCGTTTTTTTCTGGAATTCTCAAAATTTATTGGTTTTCTCATTTCTTCGCTGTTGAACTAATGCCCGTGATCTCAGAGCTATTCACACTGCACCGACGTATTTCGGTATACTAAAAATTAGAAACCATGAACAGTGATCGACCGGGCCCAAAAATACCGGGCCCGGGCCCGGGCTTTGCTGCCGGGCTTGGTACCAGGCCCGGGCCCGGGCTTATATACTAACAACATGCCTTGCTTCCAATATAATGTTATGCATAAGATACATATTTAGACCGATTTTACATTTTTTGATTGTCAAATGCAAGGCTTGATGCTGTATCAAGAAGATTTTTGAATTCTAAGCTCTGTTAATTATTCAATCTTTCTAAAAATAAATTAAGTAGTTAGCAAGGATTTCGGTAGCATTATTAAAGCAAGAACAAAGTTTTTAATACCATAGCGCGCAATTCCATTATTGAAATGCACGTGCAACTAAACACGGTTTGAAAAAGCACAAGGTTTCATGTAGATATTTAAAGGAGATTGAGCATTAAATTTATGCATTCAGACATAACAGCGACTATGATATGGTCGGATAGAAGATATGCTGTCTGGATTTTAGAACTCAATTTATAGCGTACATTGACATCAATTGAAATTGTGTAGTGTATAGGATAAGTCACGTATTGAAGCCATAGGCGTAGCCAGGGGGCATTGGGGGCACATCCCCCCAAAATTTTTCAGAAATTTTGTTGATTTTTCGAGTGTAATAATTGTGTCCAGAAAATTGAGTTCAAAAAGGCAAAAACGTCAAAAATTTTCCAGCGCTTTGCGCCGAGTCTTTATCATATTTATTGTTATATAGATCCAATGAGTTCAAAAGCTTAAATTAGCTAAAATAATCGATCAATTCATATCACTTTAGTGATTTATTGCTCTATTTGTTCGTTGAATGACACCGCGCATGTTTGTTGAGCATAACAGTTAATGTGCGACAATGATTATGTACCAGTTTGTCTATTCTTTGCTTTGTTTGTCTTTCTTTACAAGGACAGGACACATAATCCTATTTTGAATGGCCAAATTTTCTTATGTTTTTGCGCATTTTCTGTTTTCTGAATTATATTTTGTTAATAAGAAGGCCACAAATGGGCCTGAAAACGGTAAGAACAAAATTGTCATTGATACTAGAGCTGTGCCAGGGCCGCCTTTTTGCCGGGGCCGGGGCCGGGGCCTAGGCCCCGGTGCCGGGGCCGGGGCCGGAGCCTGGCCGGGGCCAATAATAGCGTGCTTTACCATGCTCATAGTACGACCCTGCCCTACCCCTTATATGTACCTATGCATATATTCTTGCTTGTAGATATGCACGTCAAGCGTTAATATTTGTTGGGATTACAAGATATAACATAACATGGGCATTGGGGAATCTAGACCCCCCAGAATTCACATTCCCCCCCAGAAAAAATCCGCTAGACCTAGACCCCCCAGAAATTGATTTTCAGATTTTTTTCTGTTTTTCTGCGGTTTTTTATGCTAATGGATAGCTCTCATTGAGAAACGCGAGAAAAGGGTTTTCTTTTCGCTCTACCATATATTATCAGGCACTTTTTGAATTTTGGACTCCCTAGAATTTTTGAGCTGCCCATGTATGGATTTAACTCCTCTGACTTGGATGCGTTTTTCAATGTGCTTTACTTTGCACTTTTGAAGGCTTGCTATTCTCTTTGTTCTGATAGACGTAGCTGTCTGCTACCAAGCAAGCTGGAATTGCTCGTCTATATGAATTGCAATTTAAAATATGTCAATTTTGATTATTAATTAGAAATTTGCACCAATCTGACATAGTGAAATAAAGATTTGAATTAGCAAGATCTGTGGTTTGCTTGAAATTGAGTTTGAAGGTAAATCTGCCCAAAACATTATCAATTTTCTCTATTATAATCAACTCTAACATTGGCCCCGGCCCCGGTGCAGGCGGCCAGCCTGGCCCCAGCCCGGGGCCGGGGCCTGGCCCCGGCACAGCTCTAATTGATACATCTTTTTATATCTTATTGGCAGCACCCTTTGCAGCGCTTTATACTTAGCAGAGGTCGAAAAGCGCATTTCAGCTCAGAAATCTTGTACAATGTAGGACTTCGTCAATTTTAAGTGTTTTGGGCTTAATTTAGAACCGAGATTTGGCCGATTTTGCGAAAATTTTAGCGATAGTATATAACATTAAAGTGCTTTTTTTAAAAATTTTCTAGGGGGCGATTGAGCGCGCCACCGCAGCCCTCCCCCCCCCGCCCCGCCCAGCCGTAAAATCTCGCTGTACATGTGCAGCAAGATTTTTGGGAGGACGGAAAGGAAAAAGGTTTCGCCGAAATTAATTTGTCTGTTCTGTATAATTTAAGCAGTATAAATTGTGTTTAAAGAGCTAAAACGTCAAAATGTTCCAGCGCATGGCGCTGCTGGTTATTGTTCTTTCTTTTTGTAAAGCTTCAGCATTGCGTTTAATAGCCTAAATCAGGCAAAATATCACAGAATATTAGTATTCACAGGCTACAAAATGTTAAGGACAGTAAAAGATTACTAAATTGCTTGGTGCTTTGCGCCTCTTATGATTTCCGAACTGTTTGTCAATTAAAAGACCGTAAATTCTACATGAAAATGGTAAAAACTTCAAAAATTTCCGGCGTTTCTGCGCAGATTAACATTTTTGCATTTCTGATTGTCAGAAACCCATAAATTAGCTAGGCTACACTACTAAAGGTCTGAAAAACTCAGTTTCATAATAGGTACATAACGTTACTAACATTCAATGCAAAATTAGTCTTAAAAGCCTCTGATTGAAGCATTGTATAGAAGATGAATGCACATATGAGGTTGACAAGTATATGATAATGAGCAGGTGGGCAGAAGTAAGGCAAATGGATTAAAATATAATCACAGGCTAGCAAATTCATAAGAAATACGGACAACAGCTGAAATGGTAAACGTCTAAAATATTAACGATAATTATTTGAGGCCCGGTTGAGGCCCGGTGGTTTTCAGCCGGGCCCGGGCCCGCACACCTGGGCGTGGGGAGGGGTTTGGGAGGGGGTATGCACCCCCCCCAGAAACCAAAATACCCCCCCAGAATTCAATTTTTGAAATTTTTTTTCGTCTTTTTCGCAATTTTTTGATGCCAATGGATAGTGCTTGATGAGAAACGTCCAAAAATGGTGTTTTTATCGCCATACCACCATTTTTAAGGCCATTTTTCGACCTTCAAAAAAAATCTTGCACCCCCCCCCCAGAATTTCCTTGCTGCCCACGTATGCTGGGCCTGCTATGACCGGCCGGGCCCGGTCTGGGCCCGGGTACCCGGTCGATCACTGACCATGAATCAAGATTTTGGAAATAACAGGAAGTCAGGGTGTAATATAGTCAATTTGGCAATTTCATTCTATTTTCAATAAGTACAATTTTACAGTGAATAAAAGTAAGCCATAATATCATACATTTACTCATTCGGACATTTACCTATCCGCAGTTGTTAATGATAGTCCAATAAACTTACACTCAAAGTTTAGTTATGTTGCTAGCATTATTCTCAGCTATAAAAAAAATGTTGGAAATCAGTAGTTATATAAAGTTTGATAAAGCACATTGCAAGTTCTACAGATCAAAAACACACGATATTGTGCATGAATTCAAGAAAATTTGTCTCTAAGCCTATAAAGATTCATGGCTCTGTAAGTTATAGTAAAAAATAAAGCAAAGTAAGGTAGAGTAGGTAATTTCTGCAAAAAACACCTAAAATTCTTTACAGAAACACTTGAATTTTTGCCTAAAAACTGCTAGAAATAAAGAGCTACTTTGTTGTGTAATCGTAACACATAGAATCAAGTAAAGAATCCCCTAAACCTGTCTTTAATGTTTTGAATATGTGCATTGGAGTCATACCAGAATGCTTGTGGAGCTCTAGAAAATTGAAAGAATGCATGAGAGGTCACTAAAGAGCATAGCTGAGCTTACATATGCTGCCTAATAGATTTTGTTCTCCTTCTAGAATTGAATATTTTTGCACTACTAGGAGCCAACGTTCCCAAACGGGAACATCAATATAAATTTAACCATAACTTTTGATGAACATCTAAATAAGAATGAATAACATACCAAAATGATCAGAAAACCTCTGCAAACATGACTGCATGACATTTGGCTCAAAAATTCTGTATGTCGATTGACAGTATGCAAATTTCTAAACATGACAAAATTTCGGTATTTTTGTCTAACTTGAGACAGTATAGCATAGCACATACTCATAATTAAGTTTTGAAATTACTCTCACAGGATAGGTAAACATCTTGTTTCTCATCCAAAACAAGTGTTATTTAAATTAGATGAGTAGTTGTTTTGCAACAAAATTTTGAAAATATGTTCCCGATTGGGAACGTTGGCCACTAAAAGGTTAACACTGGAATTTTCCAGATAATGTTGCTGTCCATTCTGTACGTAATATTCGCGGTTCACTGAACATAATATAAAATGTAACGTACCTATGTATATACGGTCACACACAATCATGCTTTAACATCAAATATTGCCTATTGACGCTTTATTCAGGGCAGACTAAGGAGATGACAGCTTTTTTCTTAATAAAAGCATTGAATAAAATTTTGTTGAATGTAGTCTATTTTACCAGTTGCGGATCTAGAATTTTCCTAAGGGGGCGGTATCCCTACTTTTCCAAAAACAGCCAAAAATAGGTCCAAAAATTTGCCCTCAAAGCGCAACATAGCGTTTTTCAGTGTTTTACATTGTATACTTTCACATAAAATCACTTTTGGCGCAATATTTTTTCTAAAAATTTTAAAATTTTAGACAATTTTGTGTGGAAAAAATCATTAAATTTCTTTGACTTCAACAAAAACCTGACGCGAAGCGCCGGAAAATTTGTGAAATTAAAGCGGATAGATGTCAAGAAACATGATTTATTGCTTGATGCGAATTTTAGACTTTTTAGCAGTTTTTATCTTCCCAAAAATCTTTGTACATGTTCAAAGACGGCCCCGAAAAGTTTTTGTATATCGGGAAAAATCTTTGCCGAACATGAAAAAACCGTGCTTTTAGGTCGCCAAAAAAGTAAATAAATGTCATTAATAGGTAATCATCCGGCGCGTAGCGCCGGAAAAATTCGAGAAATTATGGTAACTGACGGCCAGAAATCATTGCAAATTGCATATCCATTCTTTATCTCGCCAAATATTTTTTGGCCGAGCTGGGGCGGCAACCCCCGCACTCCTCTTAAATCCACCCTGCATTCTTTATCTTGACAAATATTTTTGGCCAATGGGGGGCGGCCGCCCCCCGCCTTCCCCCTTAAATCCGCCCCTGTATTTCATATAACTAGCTAGCTGATATGCAGTTAAGATGCAAGTGCACTATGGTCTAGGTCTTGGTCACAAAGATGTCCTATCTATCTGCATGTGTAAAATTATGTTTCTCCGGCTCCGGCCTCCGGCTCCAGCCGGAGCAACATGGTTCAATCCGGCTCCAGCCGGATCTCCGGCTCCGGCCATTCTGGCCGCTCCGGTCGGTCACTAATAACAAACGTACAGTGCCATTTGAAATTCGAAGCGGTGTACGACAAGGCGGAATACTTTCGCCATTTCTTTTTAACTATTGCATGGACTATGTGCTAAAAGCTGCACTTGACAATGAAGAGTCGTTTGGAGTCGAATTGTTACCTGCACAAAAACGAATCACTGATCTTACTTTTGCGGACGACATAGCTCTGCTCAGTTCATCGCTGCAGACTCTACAAGCTATGATCAACAACATTGAACGGGAAGCAAATAAAATAGGCTTGTTACTGAGTTCGCCAAAGTCAAAATACATTGCAACAGATGAAACGGATGTGCCTATTCCGATTATGATTAATTACAATCCTATCGAAAAAGTCAACTGGTTTATGTACCTGGGCAGCTGCACCACTATTAGTGGTGGTAGTGCAAATGAAATCGACAGCAGAATCGGAAAGGCTCGCAAATCATTCTTCAGCATGTCCAAGTTTTGGAAGCGAAAAGACGTAAAACTCAGCTTAAAGATAAGAATCTCCAATGCCACGGTTAGATCCATACTGCTATATGGCTGCGAAACTTGGTCAACCCGAGTCAGCGATTTGTCGCGACTTGAGGTGTTCGAACGCCGATGCCTACGCTACATAGCGTGTTTACGTTACAATCAGTTCATATCAAATCACATGCTAGCTAACATTTTCAACAATCAACCAACTATAGCGGAAACCATTTGCAAGCGCCGTTGGACATATACTGGTCACGTGCTGCGAATGGATGAATGCCGACTTGCCAAACAAAGCTTTAAAGCCACCCCTGGCGCTGGATGGAAACGGCCACGTTGTGGCCCTAAGACAACACTTCAACGTCAACTCAGCAATGAAGCTGAACAGTTCCTCATTCCGCTGGGTATCAGCCGAAAACAGTACAACTCATGTTGGCGTTTTCACCTAGAAGTCCTAGCAAATGATCGCAATCAATACAGACAAATGATCAATTTGGTTTCGGCGTCGTATGCTGCCCCACGGCGGCGTTAAACGACATAAGTAAGTATAATAAGTACTAAAAATAAAAAAATAGAAAACTCTTCAAGATCCCTCCCAGAAACATCAGAACCCAGGGTTTGCCTTCGCCGTGCCGCTTGCCAGCCCTGTCTTTGCACCTAGCTAAAGTAAGAAAGTAAACTTTAAGAAATAACGGATAGGTAGGGAAGTAATGTAAGTATAATCGTGCCCCTAATAAATATATTTACAAATTTATAATATAATCTTAAAACAAACCTATCGCTCGAGGGGCAGCTTTGGCTATTGCCGTCAACATCCTGATTTAAGCTCCGTTTTGACCGGTAGCTATTTTCATTATTGTCTTCCTGCATGTTTTACGACGTAAAGTATAATACTTATGTATTTCTGATAGGTATTAGCATACGGAACGGTGCTTAAAATAATTTTGCAGTCATGCGACACATACACAAGACGTACCACGAGATATGCAAAAAAACTAGTCAGGGCGACAGCTGCTGTTTTTTTTTGCGTTTCCTAATGCTGCTGAATATACATTTGTCGTAGATACAGTAATATCAAATTATTATTTTTGAGCAATTTGTTAAACTTGTTTAAAAACTAATATAAACACTATTCAAATAATTCTAGGCAGTACACGTTGCTATTCCACACACATTTCAACTGTTTTCTTGGACTTTTCGTTCAATTAGTATAAACGTTAGAATGAACAACAAAACCCTCATTTTGTACAGTCCCTGACGCAATGTTTAAAAAGGTCAAATTTGTTCGGCAAACCAATTTTCATTCTATAACACCCGATTTCTTCAACGCTCGACCAGCGACCTACAAAAAATCTGCTACCTACTCAATCTAGCGAGGGAAAAATAAATGCTGCAGTAATAAGGAAAAAGTCTCCTGAACGAATTCCCGCACTTCAAAAGAGATTATACACTGCTTCAGCGGATTTTCGGTGACAACTGAGGCATTTTCGATGGAATGTTCACATAGATTTACAAAAGCGAGCACCGATAGAATCGCGCATAAGCCTAAATGGACTCTTCGTGCGAAATGGCACTGGTATTACTGTAACAGTCGTGTGAGAACCAGTTGCTGGCAATTCCAAATATAGTTATGGTGAAACATGTTAAACCCACCTCTTACAATGTCAATTCCCTTCAGTAATAGAATTCGAATGTTTAAAGCTTCGGAAATATGAAGCTGTCAAATAATTTATAGTAGTTAATCCTGTCACCCTGGACCACAGTGTTATAGCATAGGTGGACATTGTTTTCCGTTGCACATGATAAAGATTGCTTGGAACATGAAAATACGGGTTTAACTCGAAAACAAATAACGGGACCTCATTGAAGATATGTTTTAACAAGTTATGTACAGGTCAGCGGGCACGAAAACTTTACAATTCCTGTAAGATACGGCGATTGCACACACTGATGGCATGCAACATACGAATAATTATCGTTCAAAATTTGAGAAAGCGAAGCACAATTCATTCCCGAGTACAATTAAAATCAAAATCAGTTAATGGAAAAATCAGATAATTTTTTATTGAATACAATAAAAAGCTATGCAATATCTACGTCATTCTTACACGAGAATTGTTGAGAAATCAGTGACTCAATCCGAAATTTGGGGAGAATAATGGGGTTAAATACGAGCATTCTCCCCAAGAATGATTGCTGCTCCCAAGCCGAATCCATTGACTGCCAGTACACATGCAAACCGGGGACGGAGGCTATGAGGGTTATATCCTACCAGGACTTTCAAAAGCATACCCCTCTCAGGCCGTTTTAAGCCAAACTTACATATTGTCCGGACCATGAAAAAGCATCAAGCGCCTTATAACAGTATGTGATCTTACGGACAAATACCTTTGGGCAACAGAATGTTAAATTCATTGATTCAGACATTTTTCTTCAATTATTCCGAACGTACTATTTGACGTTACAGATCATCCCGTAGCCCTTATTGTCATGTTTTCATTAAAATTTAACCATAATTATTTATCAAAAGTAAAATACAACGAATAAGTACCTAGCAAAGTTTGACGATAGGTAAAAAACTACCCATTTACCCCCTCCCAGAACTTTTGACCGTGCGCATGTATGACTCCAAGATTTTTTAAGACTTTCATAAAATAAAAAATATGCTTTTTAGCATTTTTAGCGATCTATCGTATCAATTTTTTCGACACTCCGCGTCAAATAGCCATTTTAATTCAATTCAATCGATGTTTTTTTGAATTGCGGGAAAGCTGATTTACTGTGATAAACACTGTATGTACGCACGTTTCAAGATAAAATTAAACAAACAGCGCTACAATAGACTGAAACTCGTAAAATACGCGTGAAAACGGGGAGGTACAATGATCACCGTTTTGATTCTATTATAATAAACTATCGATATCACCGCCTCTGAGGGCCAAAACCAAGTGCAACACCGAACCGCCCGTTATTTTATAATCGGCGGCCGTTTTTTCGTCGTTCATTTGTCGGCCGGCGAAAATTAGTCTTTGCTGGGGTGGCGGAATCCCCTCTTTTTCCTCTACTTTCTCCTTGATGCGTTCAACTTTGTCCGTCGGTTCGATGTCTAGTTCGATTTCTTTACCCGTCAACGTCTTCACTTTGATTAGCATGATCGGATAGGAGTTAAGTTTAAAAACGTAGATTTTGAATGCCGATTCACCGACGCACGAAATTATGCTAAATTCGTAAATTAAATGACAATTACAGTCTTACAGAGTGTTCATACACGGGCGTCGACCTAATTCTGGGATTCAAGGTGGATTAAAACTGGCAAAATCCCAGAAAACGTGCCGAAAATTCAATTTTGGGGCTCCGAACCATACGTGTACGGCACGGGAATAATGGGGGTCAGGCCCAAAATTTTTTCAAAAAGTGCCTCTTTTGGGCTAAAAAACAACGGTATACGTCAAAAAGACTGTTTCGACGGGTATACGTCAAAAGCGCTGTTTTTAAACGTTCAGACAATCCTCGTTCTTTCTAGAACATAAAAACATGGAAAAAATTTCGAAGAATTTGAAAAAAATTGTGGAAATTAAACAAAATATAGTTTTAAAAATTTGTAAATGGCGCGAAGCGCTGAAAATTTCAGACGTTTCGGCCAAAAATGAGCTAAAAACGCCTTAAAAAGCACACTTTTTACAATTTGTACAAAAAATCGACAATTCTGGAGGGGGTGGTCGCAGCAGCAATTTTTGCTGGGGAGGGGGGTTGACAGCCATTCTGCGGGAGGTGAACCAAACCCCCAAGAATACGTATGGTAAAAACCCCTCCCCGAGCTCAAGTATGAGGGCGTCCCATTCATGCATGATCTGAGTTCTACACCCACAATAAGTCACCTCTCCCTAAAACTTTTCTATTTTCCAAAAATCGCATAATAGGAGCTGTTTTAAGCGTTTTTTACTATGTTTTAACGACATTTTGTTCAATTTACTCGATTTTAGCATAGATATCTGTGAGGTTCAGATAATTTGTAATGGATGAGAAGCGCTTAATCCTGCATAAAGTGCGGCATGACTTTAAGATCACTTGAGAATCCTTAAGCGTTTAGGATATGCAATTTTTCCGAGCTTTACAAGAAACATCGAAGATAACTCCTTTCTATACATAAAACCGCACTCAATTTTTGAATATTCATGCTTTTTCATTCCCATATTGCGTTGCTAACCGCACATGGGCAATACTAAAATTTTACTGAGGTACGAATCTTTTAAAATGTCGAGAAAGGGTCAACAATTAATGGAGCGGAATGCGAAACAGGCAAAAAATCCTTACTCAACGTTTTTTCTCAAGATGTATCCGCAGAAATCCAAAAATTAGGGATAAAAGGATTAGCGACTTATTTCTGAGAGGAGATTCCGATGGGCCAAAATCACCAAAAGATAGCGTCAAAAAATTCAAATAGCCGTGCGCGGTTTAAACTAGAGCTGTACCGGGGCCGCCTTTTTTAGCGGGGCCGGGACCTATAAACATACTATATAATGTGGTCATATAACATCCCATGATAGTATTTCTTTTGTAATATATATGCCCAGCTCTTATTTGTGACATATATCGTAATAATAGTGATGAAAAATATGAAATAATAATAAAATATTCATATCAATAGTAACAATAATAATAAATATATAATTCAGATCATATTCAGTTGAAGAATTTTGTCTGTCTCATGGTGAATAATTGTAACTTGTTTATGATTTCATTGTAACTTTCTTCACTTAGTTTTTAGCTTTCTTAACTGAGCAAGTGATTGCTTAAATTAAATGGGCGAAATTAAGAATTTCAGGAGGCATTGTCTGAAAACAATTTGATTTTCAACAACGATTTTATGCAACGAGATATAAAGTGAATTGCTCCCGCATTTACTAAGCTGCAGCCAGCAGGCGCACGATTGTGGGTTGAGAAAAATAATTTCCTGGGTTAAATATGGTGATATTAGGGCAGAAACGGTCAATCAAGACTATATCGGGAAAATAATTGAAATCGACCAGCATCTGAAGACTAATGTAGTTGTTACACATTTTAAACCTATATAGCCATTTTTAAAATCATTTATTAGCTCGAAAAGACTCGATGAACCCCAGATCAGACTGACTCCAGACCGTAAATGCTAAGCCAGTGCAGTGTAACCGTGACTGAAAGTTATAACTATACGTGGGCAGCAAGAAAATTCTGGGGAGGGCGCAAGATTTTTCAAAGGTAAAAAATGGCCTTAAAATTGGTGGTATGGCTAAAAAACACCATTTTTCGGCTTTCCTCATTGAGCACTATCTATTGGCATCAAAAAATTGCGAAAAAAACGAGAAAAATTTTTAAAAATTAAATTCTGCGGGGGTATTTTGATTTCTTGGGGGGAGTATTTTGGTTTCTCGGGGGTCATACCCCTAAACTCCCCACGCCCAGGTGTGGTTATAACTCGACGCCATTCAAAAATGATTGTTAATACATCGGTGCAAACTTGTCAACTCCAGTGATTGAACTAAGCATGAATTCTATCAGTTTTACTGTCTCAAGAGATTAAAATGCATCAGGTGGTTGTCGACATCTACAAGTATAACGAAATAAACGTGTGACTGATGGAATTAGGTACATCACTTTCAATCA
Source organism: Mermis nigrescens (assembly GCA_036768485.1). Taxonomy (NCBI): domain Eukaryota; kingdom Metazoa; phylum Nematoda; class Enoplea; order Mermithida; family Mermithidae; genus Mermis; species Mermis nigrescens. The sequence goes on along the minus strand of JAVLUZ010000154.1, from coordinate 24,969,332 downwards.
TTTTTGCAATCAATCAACGCAACAATTTACATCTAACAACAATATTAAAATTTTCAGACCCCGGTTCCAGGGCCAGCCTGGCTCCGGCCCGGGGCCAGGCCCCGGTACAGCTCTAGTTTAAACCCCCAGACCCCTACGCCCATGTAAGCTTCCTAACGCTCAAGCATTCCTGATCACCTTTGTCGCACAGAATAATCAGTCACATGTGACTTTAAAATCTATATACTCACTCGGCCGTCTCGAAATTTTGGGTAGGGGTGGGGTCCATGGACATTTTTAGGAAAGGGTAAAAACTCAATTTTTGGCCAAAAATGGCAAAAATAACACCTAAAAATAACCAAAAGCGCAAGTTTTCGCCAGAAATCGGGGGCAGGGTCAAGAAAATTTTCTGACTTTAGGGGGATGAAGACGTCCAACTCTGGGTGAAGGCAGCACCTTCTAAAAAAACTGAAATGACAGATGTCCGAGACAAACTTCGTCTCAAAAAATGACGCGAATCTAGAGGACGCAAGAACAATTTTTTGCAATTCGTTTCTTTATAATTTACAATTTTACTTATCTTATATTTATAATTTAAACTTCGGACCGACTTGAAGTACGTGTCTGTAAAAAGTAATTCTTTATTTAAGGCAAAATAAATTTATCTCGCAAATTTTTCCTGCGTTACCTCCGTAAGATGAATACAAGTGCACTACATAGCTGATCTGCATGGGATAAGCGTGTCCTGACATAAATAGTGGTGAAGCGAGGGCGCAGTCCATCCGCTCGAGAAGGAATTTCATTTTTGACAATGGCATTCAAAAGGAAAACATTAAATTTTCCAAAGTCCACTTATAAGAAATATCACCAAAACAGCATTTCAGCGCAATTTTGATCTATACTAAAGTCGAAATGATTTTTTATTTCTTTTGTTTCTAATCTAAAAAGCCGAGGCTCGATTTAGATAGAGTAAACGTCAGACATGCACAGCATGGGAATTCTGAGGGTGAAAGAGGAAATTTTGAAGTACACTTTTTGGCCTAAAAATCGTGGGTACGCGTCATACATGCACACGGCCACAATTATCAGGATATTGGAAATTGTCAAAATTAGCTTGTAGTAATTTTACTGACTTACGTATTCATTTGATGCCGCGATGTTTATTTTACACCACTTAAATAAATAGAGTACACTGCTTGGAGATTTACATATTCTATTTAGGTGCCACTGTTTTTTGTACGAGCCTCGTTGTTCATGTACAAAGAAAGATCTACAGAAACGTCTTCGTACGACTGAGAAATTTTTTGTACATAAAATGCATAGATATACTAATAAATATAAACATTTTTATATACTATCAGTCGGTTATCTTCGACCCGTAGGCTGTCCAAAAAGTCTTACTTCGTCCGAAATTTAGTTGATAATACCAGTTCGGTGCGAAGCGCCTAAATTTTTATCAGTTTGTAATTAAATTTACTCACGGAAATCGACTTAGAAAGTTCAAACAACTTGTATTACACAATCGGAAATGATACAGTAAGTGCAATATGCAGATTGAATCTCGTGATAGACACTGATTTGCTTATGAATTCAATGCAGCATAAACATAAACAACTCAATTTTGTCTTCAAACGGCAGAAAACACTGCGAATTTGCCGAATAATTCTTATTTTCGGCATGAAATCGATATTAAACAGTAGAGATAGATGCAAACATTGTTTAAGTCCGTACAAAACTGTTCGAAATTACACTAAGATTGATTTTGGAGTGTTTAATGATCGTGTTTTGAGTAAAATAGACTGCAATTACGAGGCGCCGGAAGTTTTTTGAAATTTTACTAAAAAACACTCAAAAAAACATCAAAACTACTATCACCACGCTCCCAAAAGTCTTTGTGCGTTGTACAAAGATGACTCAAAAATTTTTGTACGAGCCATAAAATCTTTACCTCGTACAAAAAAAAACAGCGTAAGGTAGGTTTGTTGTCAGACGTTTGGAATACCCAAGCTTAGACAGAGCACGTGATTGATTTCCCATTGTCTGTAACATAAGTTTTGAGTAAAATATTTTGTGCTAGACCATACTCTATAAAACTATTCTTGGATGTGTGTCAGTCAGTGATGTTATATTTTCCTGATTCGCAGATTGTTCGCCTATATTTCCGTTTTCTGTCCTTCGAAAAACCGACTTATAGTTATTACCATAGGAGGGCAGCACCGAAATTCTGGAAGGGGGGGTGAAAAAATTTACAAAAGTCAAAAAATGGTGTTAAAAGCGGTCGTATGGCGAAAAAACGTCATTTTTCGACGTTCCTCATCAAGCACTATCCAATGGCATCAAAAAATCGCTAAAAAAGCACAAAAAATTTCAAAATTTGAATTCTGGGGGGTATTTTGATTTCTGGGGGGGGTATTTCAACTTCTGGGGGTGCATACCCCCAAACCCCCACGCCCATGTGTGGTTATTACTATTTCCCAGCTTCAGGGCTTAGTATTCCAACACCCTTACAATAGCTGCGTGCATGTCTGGTACGCTTCAAAAACATCGTTTTTCGGCGTTTCTGACGATGCTTTATCTTTCTAGAGCATAGAAACGCAAAAAAAATTGGAAAATCAAAAAAGTCGAATAAGCTGAACAAAATATAGCTAAAACATGAGTATATGGCGCGAAGCGCCGAAAATTTGACGCTTATGAGCAAATACATAGATGGCTAAAAACGCTTAAAAAGCACCTTATCTGCGAATTTTCACGAATTTTTGAAAAATCTCGAACTCTGGGGGGTTGAAACTTCTTCCCAAGATCATTTATGGTAAACGTGTTAAAATATTATTAATTTCTGTATTGTTTTTCTTTAAATAAACGCTAAATTGAGCAGGCACAACGTGCAAAGAAACCAAATTTTAAAATTTCTTCTTTCCAGTAGTCCGACATGGGATTTCAAACATTAAAAAACAATTCACAATACGTAGAGGAGTTTCAGCCCATAGCTACCTACCGATTTTTGACCATTACCCACTTAGTAAAGTTTCTTCCAAAGAATGCAGCCTAATACTGAGCCAGATTTTTTTTTACAGCATCCGACCTAATCCCAAGCCCGATTGATATTGATATCAGAGAGCACCAGCCAAGAACTCAATGCAACTTTTTCAAACGTAGCTTAAGTTTTAGTTTATTTAACTAATGTTAGAATCCAATCGGTCTTTCACACATAGCACTTCACAAAAATCAAAAAATTTCAGAGAAATATTCTTTAAGGTTATACAGGCACGTATCTCTGAAGGGAATGGGGGTTCGGACCCCCAAAATTCAAAAAAATCGGAAAATAGGACTTTTTAAACGTTATTTTGTGCTATTTTTGGCTTTTTCTGGCTTAGCCCCCCAAATTGGTGTCGGTCCCCCAAAATAGGACGGCCAGCTACGTGCCTGTATGTGAATGTATATAACGATTTCTTTTAAAAGTAGAATGAAAGCATGCTTAACGTATATTTCTAAGCACAATGGAAAAGTGGGTAAAATTTATTCATCGAATTCGTCCGCAAAAGATAACAGACGAGACTGCTGCTGTACAAAAGCTTTATCTACAACGGATTTCGACTTTTTATTATCGCTGGGCGCATTTCTCATTTTTTCTACGTCCGCCGCATCGATTGACCTTTTCATTGTGTACGAGGAAGAGGAGGTTGATTCGGACGGTGCATCTGCTGACTTTTGTGGCTTCTTGAACTTTATTTCTCCCGCTTCTATTTTTCTCTCTGGATGGTGTTCAAAAAGAATCATTCGGTTGAAATTTAAAATTACAACAGTATCAGCAGCTTTACATATTCGTACGTGTACGCAGAATGCGATTTTTAAATCGGCGTTCAATCGGCATTACTGCGAAATTTTCAAACAAATTTTTCCTTCAGAATTCCTTCTAATAGATGTCAAATTCTGCCTTCTGGTGAATTCTTTACTTCAAGCTTAATTTCGAATTAAGCAGCTAACTAGAGTAGACCACACGTGGGCGTGGGGGGTTTAGGGAGTATGCACCCCCGAAGTTTAAATACCCCCCCCCCAAAATTCACATTTTGAAATTTTTTTTGCTTTTTTAGTGATTTTTTATCCCATTGGATAGTGCTCGATGAGGAACGTCGAAAAATGGTGTTTTTTCGCCATAAGACCACTTTTAAGACCATTTTTTGACCTTTCGAAAATTTTTTCACCCCCCCCCAGAATTTCGGTGCTGCCTGTAGACTTCTTTTTAGTCGCGCAAAAAATTACGAAAAATTTCATATTAATTACCGAAAAATTTTCTAATAATTCGTATAAAAGATGCTTTTTTAATCCGTTTTAGCTATCTATTTGCTCGAAAGTGCCAAATTTCGCGGCGTTTACAATCATGTTTTGACTATATTTTGTTCAATTGTTCCGACTTTTTTGATTTTTTTCCGCAATTTTTTTGTTTTCATGCTCTACAAAGATAGAGCATCGTCAGAAATGCTGGAAAACGATGTTTTTGACGCGTACTACCATTTTTGGATCCGAAAAAGGCACTTTGTAATTTCACCCCCTACCCAGAATTCCCATGCTCTGCTTGTATAGTCAAGCGCATTATACATTTACATGGATTTCATTTTTTGCAAAGCTTGATTCTGAGTCAATCATGACCCAGTTTCCCTCATAATTTAGTAGTTCAAAGATAAAGAATCAAGGTGCATCATCGACTACAATAACAGACTGTTAGAAATACACGGGCACATAGGGAGGGGACACAGGCACATAGGGAGGGGTGAAAGGGGTATTAACCACACATGGGCGTGGGGGGTTTGGGGAGGTATGCACCCCCAAAGTTGAAATACCCCCCAGAAATCAAAATACCCCCCAATTCAATTTTTGGAATTTTTTTGCTTTTTTAGCGATTTTTATGCCATTGGATAGTGCTTGATGAGAAACGTCAAAAAATGGTGTTTTTCCCCCATACAACCACTTTTAAGACCATTTTTCGACCTTTGAAAATTTTTTCACCCCCCCCTCCCCCCGCAGAAATTTTTGTCACCGCCCAGAATTTTGGTGCCGCCCACCTATGATATTAACCCCCCCGCCGCTGAAAGGTTCAAAAATGAGGTACTGTCGGGCGATTTTGGACCAAAATAGTGTATTTTTAAGCAATTAGGACCTGATTCATTTATCAAGCCCAAGTGTTGTAATATAAATCCAGGATTCTAATCCCTCCCTCGCAAGCCTCACCTTGTGCATCTATGGCTGAGTACGTTAAGTAAAATTCTAGGAGTGGAAATTCCAGTTGGCTGCGAGCGAACGCACATATTATTACTGGAACAATTCATCAAGTATGATATGTATATCGATTTCTTGTATATTTCTCTGATAGAAGAAAACATTCAATGGAATCACAACAACCTTGATGATTGGCATTTTGCTATCAGTTGTTTGTATTAGTAACGAATGGCATTTTACATTGAAGACAATGAAGAATAGGTAGTAGTAAACATGTATGTAATAAAGGGTAAAAATTGTAGATACTCGTATATGTACTGTATAAGTAACGGCTCGAAATTTGGGGCGTCCCAGCCATTTTAAGGGGAGGACGGATGAATGACCTCCAATTTTTGGCCAAAATCGACCAAAAAATTTAATTTTTTCCGTAAATCATAGGGGGTCAAAAATTTTCTGGCTTCGGGGAATGGGGGGACGCCCGTCTTTTCAGTGGAGAGGGATCCCCGATCCCCCCTGTTATATGTTTGACTGTACATTACATAGAGGCCCGTAGCCAGGATCTTCTTTCAGGAAGACGAAAGATTTCAAAAGTCATATATCTCGAGAACCATTAGGGGGTAGTCAAAAAATTAGGGCATTTTTGAACGTTTCTCAACGAGCTCTACACAATGGTGAAGAAAAATTACAAAAACTTTTTTTATAATATTTTCCAGCATATTTCATACTCAAACACAAAAAATCTATCACTTAAAATATCTGTGCAGCTGATTTCTCATCGTCCAGTTCATAAACAATTTCTAAACTTCTGGTATTTGAACTCAATTTTTGTGTTCAGCGAAGAAAGATAACCAGAAAATCGAAAAGAAATTTGACATTTTCTTTATGTCTTACTCAAATTTGAACGGTTTAGAAGACAAAAAAACTAAATATCAACAATTAATCCGACGCTAAGCGCATCAAAATTTTGCGTTTAATAGCTCAAAAGCAGGGGCGGATTTAAGGGGGCGGCCGCGGCCAAAAATATTTGAGGAGATAAAGAATGGATATGCAATTTGCAATGATTTTTGGCGGTCAGCAACCATAATTTCTCAAATTCTTCGGCGCTACGCGCCGGATGATACCTATTAATGACATTTATTCACTTTCTTGGCGACCTGGAAGCTATTTTCTGTTCGTGTATAGTGCTCGCCACGAATGTTTACGTTTTAATATGCTCCATAGGATGATAGAGCTTGTTAAGGCTTATATGTTTAACACGTGGGTCGTGCGTGCGCGGAAATAGGACCGACGTGTTAAACATATAAGCCTGTAACAAGCTCTAGAAGCTTATTAAAGCGTAAACATTCATGGCGAGTAGTGTAGGTTTCAAAGCAATTTTAATAGCAGAGACAGCTATTTTTGCATAGTTTTCTTCTATTTTCAATTAAAAACTGATGTTTCGCATCAAATGCTATGAATACAGGAAACCAAGCAGTGAATAAAATTTTTGGTACGTTTTTCCGGGATTTCTACCTATTTGATCCCCGAGAATTTGGCAACGCCCACGTGTGGTCTAGACCCCCAACCCCCGGCGCGCATATCCGGCACTAAGCACCTTAAGCCTACGATAGGCGTGTGTAACATATTGTTTACGGATTAACTGTCTTCGTTTTCAAGCGCCTTTTGTAATATGGATTCGTATTCGTGTTCCGACACATCGTCTTCCTTCAGTACAACGATTTGGGGAAGTTCGTCCGGTTTGGACTCTCTTTCCTCTTCATCGCCATCATCGTCGCTTGGCTTAGCAATCTTAAAAAGAAGTCGAAAAACATCGCAAATCAAAAACCAACATTCGCTAATCACAAAGGCAATAAGCCTTAACATTATTAATGCTCTGATTGCATGACGAAAACCGTCAAAACAGCTTTTTGTCCTTTTGACCATCTGGGCGTGGTAGGGGGGTTTGGGGGGTATACAACCCCAAAAAACAAAATAACCCGCAGAATTCAATTTTTTAAATTTTTTTTGTTTTTTTTCGCAATTTTTTGATGCCAATGGATAGTGCTCGATAAGAAACGTTGAAAAATGGTGTTTTTTCGCCATACCAGCATTTTTAAGGCTATTTTTTGACATTTGAAAAAAATCTTGCAACCCCCAGAACTTTGGTGCCGCCCACCTATGCTTTTGACCTTTAAATAATTTCTGACTGCCCCTCAAATTCCGATCCGACCTTTCGCATGTAATCTTCGTTTATTAAATGTTTTTGTATGCACAAGACGGCGTTTTTTGCATTTTTAGTCAGTTCAGCTAAATTACGTGGCTTTAATGATGAAAAATGTAAAAATTAACCAATTTGGAGGCATCATGCGCGTAGATGGCCTTCCGAATTTGGGGAGACTAGAATTTTAAAGTCGTATATCACAACAGCTTGTAAATAGGCAAGAATTATAGTGTTTTTCAAGCGTTACTCAGCGAGCTCTATATACGTATTGAAGAAAAATTTTTGAAAATTTCCGAGAAAATTAAAAAATTAAAGCTGATTCCAATCATTTCAACACAAATGATTTCTCAGCATTATATATATCCATACTCGACCTTGCAGAAAAAATTGTATGACTTGTTCTGTACTCAGTTTTGCAATGAAAAGCGAAAGGAAAAATAAATAAGTACCTAGCTTGAATCGTCAGAAAATTCTGACATACCTATTGATCATATTTACTTAAAATTGGGCTGAAAGATGAAAGACAAAAGTTGTATAAAAACAATAAATTCGGCGCGAAGCGGCTGAAAGTTTCTAGACTTATTAGCTCTAAAGATTGCTGAACATCTATTCTCGACGGTCTTTCACATCTCCCTCAGAAATTTTTAATTGTTTCCCCTGAAAGACCCTAGTAAAAAATACTTGAACTTCCAAAATTTTACGGGGACCATTCCCCCTCCTATTCCATCGCAGCTACGCGCCTGAAAATTATTTTGACTTTTCATGTCAGTTCTACTTGATTTTAAGCAATTTATGGGCAAAATAGGCCAAAAACGATTGATCTGGTTTCTGACGCGAATCTTGAGAAAACTGTTGCCTGTCAATACTAACTACACTTCAACTTTTGTTCTCAAAAATCATGCAAATGTTACATTAGCTCGAAATCGCCTCGCAGTGTCTGTCAATTCCTCAGCGGAGTAACACCCTCTAATCCGGCGTGCAAAAGAAATTACTTACAGACGGCATTCACTGAATTAAAAACAAACCGAAATTTCAGTCCAAACATATCTCTTAATCTCTTTTTCGCAATCCATTGAGAAGAGCTCTGAATTTCTCTACATTTATATACCCTTTACTTGGAAAGTCGAGGAAACCAGAAAAATAGCAGATCAGAATTCAGAATTTGAGCTCAGACTAGTACTATATAAACATTCCAAAAAAAATCTATGGAACAATGACCTTTCAATTGAACACACGAGCCAAAAAATTTCGAAAACGGCGCGTAAAACAGCAAATTTTTAGTTATTTGTGAAATCGAAAAGTCTGCGAATAATGAAATGCAGCATTTTCCATGGGTCAGCAGCATACGTGGGCAGCAAGAAAATTCTGGGGGGTGCAAGATTTTTTTGAAGGTCGAGGTCGAAATATGGCCTTAGGAAATGGTGGTATGGCGATAAAAACACCATTTTTCGACGTTTCTCATCAAGCACTATCCATTGGCATCAAAAAATTGCGAAAAAAAACGAAAAAAAATTTTCAAAAATTGAATTCTGGGGGGTATTTTGATTTCTGGGGGGTATTTTGGTTTCTGGGGGGTGCATACCCCCAAACCCCCCCACGCCCAGGTGTGGTCAGCAGGATACCTAGGCGTGTTGGGAGTTTGAGGGTATGACACCCCCAGAAACAAAATACCCCACCCCGGAATTCAATTTCGAATTCTTTATTGTTTTTTCCGTAATTTCTTGATGCTAATAGATAGTGCTCGATGAGAAACGTTGAAAAACGGTGTTCTTTCCGCCATACCCTTACTTTTTAAGGCCATCTTTTTGACCTTTGAAAAAATCTTGCTCCCCAGAACTTTGGTGCCGCCCAGCTATGGTCAGTAGCATTTTGCAAAGACCAGCAATCATTCTAGAGGTCAAAAGCCCAACCGCCAAGATAGAAAACAATCTGATCCTGCGCCTTTTTCTCATACACACATAAACACGCACTTAAAAATCTCGATGCGTAGGTATGAGTCGAGAAGGGAGCAAACCTTGTCTTCGATAGTAGACGCTTCTTTGTAACCGAGCTTTTGTTTGATCTCTTTCAAAAATTTGGGTTCATCTGGCTTGACATAACATATATTTTCTTTCTTAGGCATCACTGTCGTATAATCGATACAGGGAAAGAAACCCTATAAAAAACACAGACGACTTTTTGAATAAACGTTTTTCTGAAAATTGGATCAAAAAATGGTGTAAGACATATATACCAGAGTAAAGTAGAGATAGTCAGGGGCGAAATTCATAAATATGGTCAGTATTGATGTCCTGGGCACCGGGCCGATGCTAGGCTAGTACTGGCGCCGTGTGCCGGTGCTAAATAAAAGAGAAAAATAAGTGCATGAATAATTAATCGAAGCTCGTTAATCACCAAAGTAATTACAAAAAGGTACAAAAAGGTAGCATTTTGCTAATAAGAGCTTCTGATTAGAATACTGGAGCGTTTTTTGACTAAATTCCAGGACAGATAATCTTCAACTTTTTTAAAATGAATTATGATTCAATGGAACATGTCATTTAAAACACCAAACGACTGTCAAAGGAGAGGACATACTAGAGAGCATATACGATTAAAAATAAGTACATCGACGTACGGAGAGGAAAGTTCTTTTAGTTCTCGCATCTGTAGGCAAGAAATATGAGTACTAGAAAGCACGTTTTTTGTATTCGGCAAAGATTTTTCCCGATGTATGAAGACTTTTCGGGACCGTCTTTGATGCATGTACAAAGATTTTTGGGAGGACAAAAACTTGAAAAAGCTCAAAAATTCGCAAAAATTTTCGGCGCTTTGAGCCGAAATGATTCTATATATCTTTTTATTAGCAGAAATTGCATTCCGAAAGAAAAATGTCAAATTTTTCGGGTGCCGTTCTAAGACTATTCCTAGTGATTTTTGTCCTCAGAAACCTATATATAAATTAGCTAGAATACACTAACAAACTCTGTTTTTACCATACTAGAATCGCTATTGTACCATGTTATAGTACCCAAAATTTTGTGTGTACAAAATGTGCAAAGACTTTTAGGGACCATCATTGTACATGTACAAACGGACCTTGTACAAAAAACACTGCTACAAAGTAGTTTTTTTAATTTTATTTCATAAAATCCATCTTCACTTTCCCGAGGCAGAAGGCCGCAAAAAGCCAACATCCACAATTCGAAAACAACTTTATGCATAACTTTTTTCTGCAAACTTTTCTACAAAAAAGCTAGTATACATACTTATAAACAGACCCCTGAGATTGTTATTCATTACTAGGATATCTCATGTTTGTTTTCAAAGGCTTTTGAAAATGTAAAATAATAAATAAATGTAAATATATCTAACTTTAAAAGGCTGTTGTGGCTGTTATCTTGTTTACTCGTAAGTGCGTCAGGTACAACTAATTTTGAATTGGAATGAAATTTTGATTTGAATGCGAACTTTTGAACCATTTTTCACGCTTTTACGAAAATTTTGCATTTTGCTCCCCCTGTCAGAAAATCCCGGATCTGCCACCGCATTGACTGCAAAAAATATCACACACACTGTCTAATATGTATTATTTCCTGTCAAAAACCAGTGGCGTAGACCGAAAACAATATCACACACGGTCATATATTATTTGCAGTCAAAACCCAGCAACTTAGACTGCAAATAGTGTAATACACTGCGTTATATTATTTGCAATCAAGGTCGCTTGATTTTTGACTGCATAAGTTTGGCACATAAAAACGTACTACAATCAAAGGGCTACAAACATACATGCACAGTATGGGAATTCTGGGGGAGTGAAGACCTAAAGTGCCTTTTTTGGGCCCAAAAATGGCCGGTACGCGTTGAAAAACATCGTTTTTTGGCGTTTCTGACGATACTCTATCCTTCTAGAGCATGAAATCATGAAAAAAATTTCGAAAAAAGTCGAATAAATTGACCAATATATTGCTTAAAACATGAATATATGGCGCGAAGAGCCGAAAATTTGGCGATTTTGAGCAAATAGATAGCCAAAAACCCTTAAAAAGACACTTTGTCTACCAATTTTCAGGTAAGTTTAGAAAACTTTTGAAAAATCGCCAATTCTGGGGGGGTGAAAAATTTTTTGCAGGGATAAAAAATGATTCTGTGGGGGGTGAAACCCCCAAACCTCCCCAAGATCATGTATGCTTACAACTCACATGTTGAGAAATCAGCCGTGCAATGAATTTGATCATAGATTTTTATGTCTGACTACGAAATTGAGCATATAATTTTGATTTATTTGCAATTATTCTATTTCATTGAAAATTTCTTGCAAAGAAGTGCTGAAAAAGCTTTTATTATTGCGTATACTAATTTTGTACGATATCCGAGCAGGCCCTTTTCCAAAACAGACCACCTTCTCTCCAAAATAAATTTTTTTTGAATTCACAAGTATCTCCCGGAAAGAAAAAATGATAAATTCTGATTTGCATCTAAAACATCGCCAAAACAGGTTTTTGAGGTAATTTTGAGCAAGAAAACGCAAATATTTTAGGCGCTTCGCACTGAACTTATTGTTTATAGTGTATACAGTTTTGATCTTCTAAATCGCTCAAAATCACTCAAATTTGAGTTAGACATTAAGAGCATGGCAATTTTTCTGGCGCTTTGCACAGGATTTGTTGTTCTGGTGTAGTTTTTATCTTCAAAGTTGCTCAAAACCGATCAATTTTAAGATATGATATGAAAAACATGATGTTTTTTCCAGCGCCTTGAGCCGGATTTATCGGTTATCTATAGCTTCTGTCTTCTATTCGATCAAAACTGCTCAAATTTGATTTATGACATGAATGACATAAATTTTATTCCGGCGCAATTTTTTGTTCATGTATAGTTTCTGTCTTTAAGTGCGCTCAAAACCACTTAAATTTGCGTTAGACATGAAGAAAATAATAAATTTTTTAGCACTCTGCGTCAGTGTTTTTGTTTTGTACAAGGTCCGTTTGTACTTGTACAAAGATGGTTCCTAAAAGTCTTTGTACATTTTGCACACACAAATTTTTGGGTACTATAATATGGTACAGTAGCGATTTTAGTGTGGCAAAAACAGAGTTATTCAACCTTTTGTGGTGTTTTAGCTCATTTCTGGGTTTCTGAGGGCAAAAATCACTAATAATCGTCTCAAAACGGCGAAATTTGATATTTTTCCTTTCAAATTGCAATTTCTGCCATTATAAAGATAAACACATAATTACTCATTTTGGCGCAAAGCGCGAAAATTTGCGAATTTTAGACCTATTTTGCAATTTTTGTCTTCCCGAAAATCTTTGTACGTGTACAAAGACGGTCTTCAAAAGTCTTTGTACACCGGGAAAAATCTTTACCGAATACAAAAAAACTGTGCAGTCTGCACCGAATTATCCATTTCCTGTTTTGTTTTGCTACGCAAAACACAAACGTTGAATATATACAAGGTCAAAAGTTAAGTAATTGTTTGTCAATGGAATAGTAAGAAATCACTTGTACAGATAGTTTAAACGATAGAATTTGTTTTGTATGAGAATGAAATAAAGTAAAAAATTTTTGAAATTTTCAAACAGTTTTTGTTCGCCATTGTGTAGAGCTCGCCAAGATACGGGAAAAATGCCTTTATTTTAGCCAATCTCCAAATAATTCTCGAGATATCTGACTTTAAAAATTTCCGCCCCCCCCCTCCCCCGAAATAAAATCCTGAATATGGACCAGTATCCGAGTAACAAAAAATTAGGCAACCTTTTTTGAAAAGTGATCAACCAACCTAAGAATTGGATGCCGCAATGGGGCGAAGCTCTGGCCATTGCCCAGGTATGTGTGCAGCTATCGAAGCTGCTACCCATGCAGTGCAAAAAAACATTCCCTAGTGAGGGAAGCAAATCTGCCAGACCATCCCAAATAAAAGTGCCCTCTAAAACCATCCAACACAGGTTGAAATGCAAGCAAGGCGTCAACTTCCCATATAAATAAGTATTCAACTTGACTGCATATAATATCACATTGTGTGCTATATTACATGCAGTCCAGGCACGCTGGTTTTTGACTGCATATAATTTTACATTGTGTGCTGTATTGCCTGCAGTCTAGGCCGTTGTTTTTGACTGCATATAATTTTACATTTTGTGCTTCATTACCTGCAGTTGACTGCATATAATAACTGCCGTCTTCCAACCAGGGTTGGCAAGGCTGGGTTTTTTGAACTTGGGTTTCTTGGGTTTTTGTGGGTTTTTTGGTCACAATTACTGTGCCTTGATAGAACACTCCGTTCTATTGCATTGGATAAAAGTTGTGCTTAACATCACAGGCAGGTGATCTGTGGAACACATCTCAGTGACAATTCTTTATGTACTGTAGGGTGTTAGATTAGTAATCTTTTGCTCACGTGGAAGTTGACGTAGGTTCTCTATGCAAATTTTTTATTATCATGAGTGATTTACGTAATAGGCGCTTGTTTTGGTCGCGAGAGTTATTTATTACGGATAGTTTTAGATTGATAGCTTATGCTCATGTAGAAAGTCAACGTTGCTTTCTATGCAAATTTTTTATCAATCATATGAGTATTTACGTTGTTCCGGACACGAATTGCTTATTCTGGTTGTTTACGCTCTACCATACCTTTGTGTAATACGCATTTCATATATTGGATTGTGAATTCAAGATTGTTATGCTTTTGCGCAGTTGCTGCATTCTAAGAGTAATACATAATCTTATAGAAATTAAATAACTATCCGACGATTCGAGCGAAACATGACAATTGGTATAAGATTGTCAATCAGTATCGAAGGAGCCGGATTAAAAATCTGATAGGTGTGGCGGAGCATTGAAATTAAGCGTTTCAACAGCGGCTATTGATATGAAAAATCAGATTTCGTTTTGATGTGTACATTTGTCGAACACTTGAAACTATTGATATACGAATTTTTATCATCAGATTTTGTTTCTGACATTGCACATTTTATCGAACGCTCAAAACTATTGATATACGAAATTTTATCCAGCGACTGCTGAAGAGCATGCAGCTGTCTAGTCAGCACGGATATCAAGAGATAAAAATTAGTGAGAATTTACACTTCAGTAATTATAATAATGGTAATGTAAACCATCCGATGATGAATCTTTTTTGTTAGTGTTAGTTAGAAAGGGAAGGATTACGTATATTTTGACAAATAAGGGTGCTAGCGTCATTTCTTCCTGTAACCTTCTGTATTTATTTTTTAGGCTTAGGCTTAGTATGTGCCTTCACATTGGTGCCAGGGGATGATGTAAGCCTGAGACAAATGGGGCAGAAAATTGCGAGCGAGCGAAGCTAAGCGGAGCAATTTTCGCCCCATATCATGACTTAGATCATCCGATGGCACCAATCTGAAGCCGCACGAGCTCAAGATAATTGTGATTAAGGTGAGTATAACGTTTTAATGCGAATTCAAGTAGGAGTTTTGAATATAAAAGTTGAAAAAACAGACGGAAATGAAAGTTGGAAAATATAATTTTGAAATTTTTCTTCAATCAAGTAACTTTTCAGTCTGGTTTTTGGCTAATAATGAGAATAAGGTGACCTCCCTAGAGTATCTTTGCATGGATGATTTAATCTAAGTAAGGGTCAAGGAATTCAAATCTGAAAGGCTTAGGTGTCAGTCGGCATTATTGACCGAGTTACAGGCTGTCGAACTTCATGTGTTTAAGGAAAACAAATTGATTGAGACGAACTGGGCTATTCTCAATATTGCCGTTTTACTTTATATTATACTTAGGCTTAGGCTTAGTATACAAGAAAAGGTGTTTAAAGCTGCTTAGGTCGAGGTCGCTCCCGCTCAGGTCGATGTATAGATGCTTAGGTCTTAGTATATCTGAAAAGGTGTTTAAAGCTGCTTAGGTCGGGTCGCTCCCGCTCAGGTCGATGTATAGATGCTTATACTTAGTACAAATTTTCAAAAAACGTGATCCTTTGCCTTTTTAAGCAATAATCGGCTTAATTAGAATAGATAGAAGTCACAGAATTTAAATTAAATGAGTTCATCGAAAGATTAGTAGTTGTAAGGAAGATATTCAAAGAAATTATCAATGAGGAAAGCATTTAGAAGGGAGAAATTGAGGAATGAAGTTGTAAAAGTGATAGAAGCACAAAGCATGGGAAGGCGACTGCATTAGCGAGCGTATTGATTGATCTAATGTATACTGATGCATACATACGTTTGTTTGTATAGGTACGCAATGTTTAGGGAGGCGACTATAAAGAGTATGCATAATGATTGATCAAATTGTCTTGTGTACATATGTATGTAAGTAGGTACATAGGTAATATGTTCACTGCATGAAGGCGACGGCGATAATGCTGACAAATTGATGAATCTATTATGAATTAAAGAAGAACAGGTTAATTCGAACATATGTGCACACGATGAACGTTTATAAAGGATAGGTTACATAACTATCCACAATGCATTTATTGGTTTCTATGTATAGCTTGAACGAACATTATGTACTTAAATGAATACACTGCGATCGGTCGATGTAAGTTTATAAACTGTATAAAGAGATGTAAGTTAGGCGCATTTACTGTTGCCTTGATAGAACACTCCGTTCTATTGCATTGGATTAATGCACAGACAGGTGATCTGTAAACACATCTGAGTGACAATTCTTTATCTACTGTAGGGTGTCAGATTAGTAATCTTTGCTCGCCGTGGAAATTAGAAGCGTAGGTTCTCTATGCAAATTTTTTATTATCATGAGTGATTTACGTAGTAGGCACTTGTTCAGTTCTTAATTATTTATTACGGATAGCTTTAGGTTGTAACTATGCTCACGTGGAAGTCGACGTTGCTTTTTCTATGCAAATTTTTTATCAATCATATGAGTGATTTACGTTGTTCCGGACACGAGAATTGCTTATTCCGGTTGTTTACGCTCTACCGTGCTGGTGTGTAATACGCATTTTGTATATTGGATTGTGATCAAGATTGTTATGCTTTGCGCAGTTGCTGCGTTCTAAGAATGTACCTTAATCTTACAGAAATTCTTAAATAGCTATCCGACGATTCGGCGAAACACTGACAATTGGTATAAGATTGTCAATTAGTTAGTATCGAAGGAGCCGGACAAAAATCCTGATAGGTTTGGCGGAGCCCCATTGAAATTAACCATTTAGAGCAGAAATATTGATACGAAATCAGATTTCGTTTTGGCGTGGCACATTTGTGGAACGCTCGAAACTGTTGATATACAATTTTTATCATCAGATTTCGTTTTCAACGTGGCACATTAATCAAACGCTCGAAACTATTGATATACGAAATTTAACCAGCGACTGCTGAAAACGTCGCGACTGTCTGGATCAACACGGAAATCAAGAGATAATAAAGGTAAGTGAGAATTTTACTTCAGTAATTATAATAATGGTCATGTAAACCATCTGGTGATCAATCTTGTTTGTTAGTGTTAGTTAGAAAGGGAAGGATTACGTATTTTGACGAATAAGGGTGCTAGCGTCATTTTCTTCCTAAGTCTCTTCTAATATTTTAGGCTTAGGCTTAGTATGTGCCTTCAGATTGGTGCCAGGGGATGATGTAAGCCTGAGACAAATGGGGCGAAAATTGCGAAAGCGGCGAAGCGAAAAGCGGTGGCCTACCCCATTTTCTTAGGCTTAGATCATCGGCTGGCACTCTCCTGAAGCCGCCAATGAAGCTTTCAAGGTAATTTTGATTAAGGTGAGAATAGTGTTTTAATGCGAATTCAAGTAGGAGTTTTGAATAAAAGAAGTTGAAAAAACAGACGGAAATGAAAGAAAGGAAATGAAATTTTTGAAAATTTTTTTTTCAATCAAAGGCTTTTCCGTCTGTTTTTCCTTCTGTATTAAGATACGTGCTTGAAATCCTTAAAAAACACTGTTTTTGAAATCTGGAACATGGAGATATTCACAAAATTCGCCCCAATAATCTATAACGTAGATGTTGAAAACACGATCTGTCAACGAGAGTGAAAAATCTTTGACAAAATTTTTTTTTGAAAATTTTTTTCACTCACATGGTTTTTCCGACAGTTTTTTCGACCTCCTAAGTTAAGATTGTGTTGTAAGAGCATAAAATCACGTTTTTTGAAAATTTGACAAGGTCACCTTATTCTCAAAATACTCCGTTTTTTTTCAACTTTTATGTTAAATACACTTGAAATCGCATAAAAACACTGTTTTTAAATCTGGAACATGGGCTATTCTAGAATTCGCCCAGAAATTTTGGTCGTGCCCCACGAGCAAATCCTGTATACAGACCCTATTCATAATAATTTCTTACTTTCTGAAGATTTGTATAAGTTTTATGGTCATTCGCTTACTAAGTGCATTTGCAAATCAGATCTATTTAGAAAATTTCGACTTGATTGCAAAAAGTATTGTTCTGCTACTAGATCAGCTAAATTTCCGAACGATCTTACACAATATATTCAAAATTCTCAAATGTTGAAGAAATTTGAAAAAGGTAGTATTATTACAGGATTGAACTGCTACTTGTTTCAAAAATTAATAACAAAGACAGTGTTAAGTTGTCACAAGGATCTTAAGGCTGTGTAGGCCCCATGAAAAAGACAAAAAAACAGATGCAAGACATGATATGGGTCGCACGAATATTTCCCAGTCATTTAGCTTTTCCAAACTCCAAGAAGCCTCCGTTTTCGAATCGAAGTACAGTAAACAAGAAAGAATTAGATAATAGTCTATAAGGTCTATCTTTTGACAATACAGTACAATTCAAACAATTCACAGACGGACCTACCGGTGAAAAGACAGATGATAGAGTAATGTCAAATTTTCATAAGCTTAAGCTTAATCGGAGATATAATTTGTACATAGGTAGATAGTCAATTTCACGAAGCCTTATGCATCGATTGTAATTGTCTGTTTTATGTCAATGCCCAATCCAGACGATTCACCGTTGCATTGCAAGTGGATGAGTTGTAGGCAACAAAAGTATAGTAATGCGATTTGCGTATATTAAAACAACGATTTACGATTTTTCTTGCGTCCGACAACATTATTGCAGTAATCATACAATTTTGTTTTGTTGTAGATCAAAATTTTGCCATAAAAAATAAAATGAATAACGAATAGAAATGTAAAAATACGTAAAATCAAACAGATAAACAGAATAACGAGATTAAAACCATTTAAGTTTTCATCAGCCTATTTCGTACTTGCATCTTTTCTGTACCTATCAGTTTAAACAATATTAGCCTGCATACGTCAGTCGGCTAGGGTCGTTTTGGAGCCGGTTTGTTTAATCGAAGTCTTCCACTGTTCGTGGATTAAACAAACGTAGGTGCCATCATTTGGCTCGGCACTCACATGAGTACAGAGTACAGGTATATGTACGTCTCACAAATGTATAAATATGTACATATAAGTAGATATGTATGTTACACAATAGTAGATGCAGGATTTATTTAATTACATTTGTTTATCTTTCTATGACTTTTTGTAAAATAATCAAAAATTCTGAGTAGTACATATACTGGCACTCTGGATCGCCACGCCACCCAAGCATCTGCACTTAAGAGCAATATGCGTGGGTGGCAACCCCAGAATGTTACATACATGTGTGCTAATGCCATATGATTGGTGGTAGTGTAAACAATGTGCGGTCATTAAGCAGTGGTCATCCATGGTCATTTGATGGTCAACCGAAAGAAACACAGAGGAAATGCACAGAATTTTTGATATCGATTTTGAGGGAGCGAGGTACCTATGTTCCAGGGTGTCAAGTGGAGGAATGTGACCTAGAATTATATGAATACCAAAGGGTGCGGCGGTCATTCAGCTGACGGTCTACTCTTGGTTATATCTCTAGTGAATTTACATGTACTTTATAATAAACATATGTACCTCATCAACCTGCCATTGCAAATATCAGCTCCTCAAGGATTGTTGGTAATTAAACGAATTCTTATTTTGTATTTAGAATTTTTAACATAAAAGTCAAAATAGGATCTTTAACAATTAATTAAATACATATATATCTTAAATAAAAATAAATTAAATTACAATTTTTCGTACGTGAATCTTTTGTGTTCTGAATAAACTCGTCATCTTCAGACGAATATTCACAAAATATTCAATAAGTAGTGCACAATCATTGTAAGAATCCAAATAAGTAGTCATACATTCAGCAAATATAATCAATATTTCTGTTTAAATCGATGTGTATATGTAAACTTGGCTTTGTTCCTCGTCATAATACGACTCTGGAACAATTAGCGTTGCATTTAAGGAATAAATATGCGAATTTTGGAGGTAAGCAGGGAGTCTGCACGGTAATCAGTATAAGTTATAATAATGGAATGAATGATAGCGCTTTTGAATAAAGCAAGTTGAAGTTTACCCATTTTATACGGAGTTAGAATTCCCTATGAAAATTCTTAATCATAAGTGAAAACTAGCTCTATAAAAAACGGGTGGTAGTTAGCGGTTAAAAATGAGCAAATTTGATGATTAAACACAATAAAAGAATAAAATATAAGCAATGAATGAGTGGCGTGGTGATAGGTGGATGCAACAGAATGAAGATGCGCGCCTCAATGAAAATTATTCAAAAGAATGTAAGGACGCAAGAGAATACATGTACCTTGCAAAATGTGCTTATCTATAATATTAATTTCGAGTTGTGTAAGTGTGTGTGTGTGTGTGTGTGTGTGTGTGAGGCAAAAAAGTTTTTACTGGATAATTTTGTGATACTTATATTTTCACTCAATCGGTATTCTCGGGCGCTAATTACAATTTTTTGATTAAAATGGCTCGATCGGACTCCTGAAACCCGGAAACTACGGATTTATGTAAAAGGTTTTGGTAGCTCTAGCCGCTTATGCAATTGCCGCAGGAGTAAAATTTTAAAGCCACTCTAGATCAACTTTTTATGCGCTATCAACTGGTTTGAAGCACTTTACACTAAAGTGTAAACTGATGTGATGCCGTAAGAAAAACGTGATTTACAAGTGTATTTTATCAAATATCTCAAATCGCAGCGGATAAATTTTTCAAAATTTTCAACAAGGGCTGAAAGGAAATCACGTACGGGTACTTATAAACATGATTAATCACTGAAAAAGAGCTTGCACCAAGTCAAAATTTTTGACCTTGCATAAACCAGCGCGCGTGAAATTTAATGCGAAGCAATCGAAAGCAGCAAACATGCGGCTTTCGAAAGAAAGCAGCAAACATGCGGCTTTCGAAAATACAAATCTAAATGTTTTTGCTTCTAGCGGCTAATTTAATATGCAACTTTTTGCATTTGTTTACAATGAGGAGCAAAGTTGAACATTAGTACAAAGTTGAACCCGACGCTATAAGATACGACGTGATACAACATACTCAATGTTATACAATAGGACGTGATGTAACATACCCTATGCTATACAATAGGACGTGATATAACATGCCTCATGCTATAAGATAGGACGTGATATAACATGCCCAGTGTTACAGGATAGGACGTGATATAACATACCCCATGCTACAAGATATAGGACGTGATATACCATACCCAGTGCTTTAACATATCCTGTGCTGTAAGATTGGTGTCCCAAAACATCAAAACTATGGTTTGCACCAAAAAAAATCTTTAAACATCCCAAAACATAAAAAAAATAGTTTTGACCAAAAAAATTTTTTAAGCACCCCAAAACATCAAAAATATGGTTTTGACCAAAAAAATTTTTAAGCCTCCAAAAACATCAAAAGTATGGTTTTGGACCAAAATAGTTATTTTTATATTCCAAAACGTTAAAAATATGGTTATGATCAAACAAAATTTTTAACATCCCAAACCATCTAATGGTATAATTTCCAGAACTGTCCAGAACATCAAAAATATGATTTAGGATAAAGAATTCTCAGAACCATTCTATAACGTCAGGAATATGGATTTAATCAAAGAAATGGTTGACAAAAGAAAGTTTTAAAAAAATTTAAAAAATACAATATGTTTACACCAACAATTTTTTTAGAAATATCCCAAAAACATCAAAAGTCCCGAGAAATAAAAAATACCAGAGACATCTCAATCCCATACAGCTATCAGGCCTAAGTTCAGTAGGGCAACGCCGGGCAGCTCAGCTAGATATAAAAAATATAAAAACCGCTCGTCGATCCATTGCAGAGTCATTCAATTTTTTATACTAATTACTGGTTAAGATATTATTTGTTTACAAACACTCTAGCAGATGGGGCAGCGAAGCGCCCCATTTTGCTAGTATATGCGATAAAATTAATTATATGACTTACATTTAAAATTCAGCATCAATTTATTCATTTTCGTAGTCATAACAAGGCCAACCACTTCTCATGTTTTTTCTGCTGCCAAAATGAGTGAGCCCCCACGGCTAAAATATCGTTTGAATAAGGCGGCGAATTTTCTGGCGGAAATGTCTTGATGAAATAATTTATTCCAAATGTAATCTTCGATGTATTCAATTAAAGTAACTGCAGTAAGTTGGAGTGCTCTGATTCTTCATCATCTTCATCATCCATATTTGTCTTCGATTATTCTTGAAGTTTTTCTTACAAATACTTGAAAAAAGTAGGTTGTGTAATATTGTCTTGCAGCGAACTGGTTTCTGAGGATATCGTGTGTTAGAAGTCGATTCCCAGACCCAAAATTGGGAATCATAGTAAATGCCACTGTGGAATGAAAAGTAAAATTATCAACTCAAATAATGTATATCCGAAACCGCGCCAGCTAAAAGTAAAACGCAATGTAAAATGCAGGCACTTGTAGAACTGGATTATAAACAAAGACCACTTACCTACCTACCTTAGCAGCGTACAAAAGTTTTTCATACATATTTTGATATAAAATAGCAATATCAAAATATTTTATATCGTAGATTGACATAAAATATTTTGACATATAAAAAGAAGAAAAAAAAATATATATATATATATATATATATATATATATATATATATATATATATATATATATATATATATATATATATATATATATATATATATATAGATAGATATAATTATTAAAATCTTATCAACAAACGATTTCTTGTCACGCAAAGGACAACGTCTTTTATGAAAATGTCGAATTTTGCATGGAAATCACGAAGAACCGGATAATATTAAAAAATTCTATTCTGGAGTCTGACGAATCCAGGGTCTATATAGGATCCAAAAAATAAGAAATGATGAAAGAGACAGCGAAATCATTCTGAGGTTTCGTGAATAACTTTGTGATCTCTGGATACATTAATCGAACCACGCAATATTTTTGTACGAACTTTTTTAGGTGGGGGGTTTGCATTAGATACCTACACATAATTCCTGTACAGGTCTATGAATTGAGCTTTAAAAAAATAAAATGCTAAAACCTTCGCTAAACTCATTAATTTTTTATTTATTTTATCACCAAAAACACATATGTAGATTCTAAAAATGAAAAACACGTCAAAAAACGATGGTTTACCTAAAATTGCTTCTGACACATCATCAAATATGTTTTCAAAAATAAATAGAAATAAAACAGTAACTTTTTAAGCATAAAAGTTGGAGATAGAAATAAAATTAATTTCAAAAGAAGTTAGAGTGACTATGGAGGGTTGAATTTCAGAGTGATAACTTTAGGTTTTAGGATACCGTTCCGTGTAAAAAAATATTTGAATCCGTTTTTCTAAAATTTTTCCGTTTTTTTCCGCTAGAATAACATGATGTTGCTGACCTACGCTCAAGATTTTAAGCTATTGTTCAAATAAAGGAAAATTATTTTTGTATTTACTTAAGAGCAAACTTATTGTTCTTTGTAGCTTTTAATGAAATTATCTTTGAAGTGCTTAAATGCAAATTCCTGAATCAAAGGAAAATACTCATCATGATTTTATTTTCTTTCCACAGTAGCATTTGCTGAGATTCCCAATTTTGCGGTCTGGCATTCATTTTCTAACACACGATTTCCTCAAAAAAACCAATTTCTTGTTATCAGATAGAGCTTTTGCTTGCTATTTTATGTCAAAAATATGTATGAAAACTTTTTATACACTGCTAAGGTAGGTAAGTGGTCTTTGCTTATAATCCAGTTCTACAAGTGCCTGCATTTTACATTGTGTTTTACTTCTAGCTGGCGCGGTTTCGGATATACTTTATTTAGAGTTGCATATATTGATTCCCCCATACGCTCAATTACAGTAAATGAATCGATCATAAAGTTCAAAAACAGTATCTTCATTCTGTTGCATCCACCTATCACTACACTCATTCATTGCTCATATTTTATTCTCTTCTTGTGTTTAATCATCAAATTCGCTCATTTTTAGCCGCTAACTCCCCCGTTTTTATAGAGCTAGTTTTCACCATTTTCATAAACTTCGTATAAAATGGGTAAACTTCGACTTGCTTTATTCAAAAGCGCCATCATTCATTCCATTATTATAAACGTATTATGATGACCGTGCAGAGTCCGTGCTTAGTAAATTTAACAAATACCTCGAAATTCGCATATTTATTCCTTATGTAAAGCTAAATGTTCCAGAGTCGTATTATGAGTGACACGAGGAACAAACCCAATGTATACATGTACATCGATTTATATGCAGAAATATTGATTCTATTTGCTGAATGTATACCTACTTATTTGGATTCTTACACGACGATTGTGCACTGCTTGTTGAATAGTATGTAAATATTCATCTAAAGATGACGAGTTTATTCAGAACACAATGGATTCACGTACGAAAAATTGTTACAATAATTTAATGTATTTTTATTTAAGATATATAATTATAGCAAAGAAAAATGCTCCGATGGAACAAAAAAGATGAATATACTTGGAATTGTGGTTATTATGGATGTAAAGGAGGGGACTAGGAAAATCCCTATCTAAAAAAATGAAAAATCTAAAAATCTATCTAAAAATCTAAAAATCTAAAAAATCTAAAAATCACACTTTCTCTAAGCAACGCAAAAAATCGATGTATATTCTGCGGCCAACAGATTAAAATAAATATTCAACCATAACAATGATTGAAACAGCAGCACGTTAGCTATGCAGTAGCTATGGAAATGATATTAAGTAAACTAACAGTCTTCCAAGCCAATTGAATGAAATAGCAAACATCGGAGACAATTGAAGACATGGTTGGTTTAAAACAGTAGGAAACGCGTAAGTTGACTTGAAACGAACTAAATGTAGATACACTAGCATGCCCGAAACGATTGTTGCACTAATCAATCGGCTCCTGCTTTGCTTGCTATAATGCTCATAACAAAATAAAACATCTTTAAATACAATACCTCTTAGTTTTTCTATCAATCAGGCGCCAGCAATTTAAAAAAGCAACCTCGATAGATTTCGTTTATACACTCTTATCTGAAACTTCGAACATTATTTAAAAAAGACACTTTTTAGAGGCCGCAGAATATACATCGATTTTTGCGTTAGCTTAGAGAAAGTGTGATTTTTAGCAGATTTTCCGACTTTAGGTGGATTTTTCCTAGTCCCCTCCTTTTACATCCATAATAATCCACAATTCCAAGTATATTCATCCTTTTTGTTCCATCGGAGCATTTTTTTTGCTAGTACACTACTTGTAATTAGCGTGATTTCAGTACATCAGTCAGTAAACACAATCAGTAACATGCCACAATAATGACAACAGTCCAAGAACGCGGAAAACAATATTGTTCTTATTATCTGCATTATCCTTTTTAAACAAGACAACCTTATTGACACCATCCATTTTCAAATTAAAACTGCATTAATTTATTTCTTCTTAATGTGCAGTTCACTTATAATCAAGCACAAAAATTTAACCAACGAATTACACATTGCAAATCCTCACTCAATCAATACACAAGCACAATGTGTTGTGACTTTTGAAATTGAAAACACCCAATTTTCAATTTTAAAATTGAAAAGTGGATCAATTTTCAAATTGAGAATGGGTCGTTCAAATTGAAAATTGGTGCTTGAATTTGCGATAAAGAAAATAATCAAAAGATAGTCACTTGGTTTATTTAAGCCGAGTAATAAAATAACGACAATCCACCAATTCCAAGACTAAACGCGACTAATCTGATCACTATGAAAAAGTTTTGAAAAATGCGCTTGCTAAGCGACGAGTTGTAAACCAAGAGAAACTTAAAGTTAAAACCTACCATTAAATTATTAGAGAATTATAAAAGATTTTAAACTTTAAGAAAATGGAAAAAGGCGGGATGTTGGTACATAAGAAGGCAAAGTTTTTCGGCAAAAATTCAAAAAACTTCACGCAAATATCAAATGTAAGGAACACTAACGCTTTGGATTTGGTAGTAAAAATAAATTTGTAGTATAGACTACATATTAACAACAAATGAATAGTGCAAACTTTGCAGAACTACTAAGGTGTAGAGAATACTAACAGTTTACGGCTTATTAATGTACATGATTACAATAAAGCTGCATATCTTTGTCGACTTCTGTGCACAGTATTGTGATTGCTGGTTCACTTTAAACCACTTTTTGCAGGCAATTTACATCAATTAAACGATAGCTCTCCATGTGCAAGATTTTGTGAAACATATTATAAACACGGCTAAGAAGGATTTAACTTTACTGCAACCCATTTAAGACAAAATTACATCTCTTCAATGATCTAAGGACATTTGAACATAATTTTTAAATCACTTTAGATTACTTTTGAGGAGTAAACAAACTCACTTAATTGATGTCTCACATATGAATCCTTGAAAATTTTTTGACTTCAGTTACAAAGTCTCTGCAAGTCTATCGAATTAAGGTTAACACGTAACGTAAACTTTACACAAACACATAGCGTAAAGAATATTTTAGTCGGATTCGTAATTTTGATATTGCTCCGATATTACTTTCAACATTTATGGAAAAATGAGTCTCCATAATGTTTTAAAGACAATAAACATTGAGGTTTAAACCACTTTGCAATACTGCTGAGTGTAAGCAAGCGCGCCCAACTGACGTATATGTTTCATTCCCTGTAAATTTTTATATCTCAGGAAAAAATTTCGGTTTTTGCAATGCTCTAGAACAAAGGCTAACATGCAGTGTAAAAAATTACTCGGATATTATGATCAACATTCATGAAAAAATTATGTCTCTACAATGGTCTGAGGACATATAAACAATGAGTGTAAACTACTTTACATCACTGTTGGATGTAAGAAAAACGCGCCTACGTGACGTCTCACATTTGATCCTTTGAAAACTTCTAGACTCAGGAAAAAATTAGGTTTCTGGAATGCTCAAAAACGAAGATAAATACATATGTAGTGTAAACTTCATGTAAACACCTACTGTAAAGAAGATTTTGGTCAGATTCGTAATTTTGATATTGTTCCGATATTACGATTAATATTTATGAAAAAATCGAGTCTACATAATGTTCTATGGGCAAACTAACAATTGGTGTAAACTACTTTACAACACCGTAGAGTGTAAACATATGCGCCAGACTGGCATATCAAATTTGGTTTCTGGTCAATTTCTAGACTTGATAAACGTGTCCCTGACTCGTAACCGGAGAAGCAGGCAGAAAAAACAAGACAGAAACGCATTTTAAACTCCAAATTTTTGACTTTACACTCGCTAAATATTAATGTATAGACAATTTGCTTTGACATGCACCCGATATAAAGCACTTTATTTTTATTCTATTAGACTTATCCCGACTTCTGGACGGAGAAAGTGGCGAACAAAAAACGCAACAAAAACGTATTTTCCATCATTTAGAACACTGTAAACTTTAAAATTCCGTACCGAACTCCCCATTGAGTTTAAAGAAATTTCGTTTGGTACAATTTGTAGCTTTTAAATCGTAGTACATTCCTGTGTGCCAAAATTCTCTTACAAAAATTATTTGGTTTGATTTATTAATCAAAATTCGGAAAAAACGTGTTTTTTCGCCCATTTTTTACCTCTGATTTCGAACTTTACACCCCCATAAATAACTCAATATTGCGTTTTTTAAAATGCGGTTTGCTGCGATGGGTAGCCCCTGAGAGGCACTTTATTACTGCTGTATTCAATTCATCCTGACTCATAAGCGAGAAAATTTGGCAGAGAAATCTTAGTTGAAATCCGTTTTTACACCATCTACTAGAGTGTAAACTTTAAACCCCAGGATCTAACTCACCATAGAGCATAGAAGACTTTGCTTATATGCAGAATGTAGCCCTTGATCCGCTCTACATTTCTGTCAGAAAAAATTTTAAAAAACTCATAACCGGAGTTAGTATCGGACATAGGCAGGTTGAAAACTCGACGAAAAAGTGCTTTTTCACCCCCAGATTTTCGCACTCTTTACACTGCCATTCGATAACTAATGCGAATTTCGAAAAACAAAAAAAGTGTCATCTGTAGAATTCATCCCTCTATTATCCTATCCTGTTCAATCCTTCGAGTCATCAATACTCAGTTGTCCACATGCCGCAGTAAAAAGGTCCCAAAATTTGTCCTATGTTATAACGTTACACAAAAACTTTACACCTTCTTTACACAGTCAATTTTGAGTTTCAAGAAAAACAAAAAAACACGGGCAGCGAATTTTTTATTATCTTTCTTTTAAAAAAACCGCACCTTCCAGAAGTGTCCCGTTATAGCTGTAGGGGGTGCACAGGTGTTGGGGGGTACCCAAGTATATTATAGGTACGCGCTAACGCGCTACCTAAGATTTTAGATTGGTCGACATAAATGTCCGTACTGCAGAATTTCGTTTAGACTTTTTGGCTTGATTGATAAGGTCATATCAGACTTTATGGCAAAGGTGTATAATAAGAGTGATGAAATAAAAGTCGGTTGTGATAAATTATGCTATTCTCTTGTTTTGCCTTACACTGGTGTGCATGGATGCCGTTCCTGCTAAGCTACTCTCAAATTTAGTATATAAGTATACGTGTTCTAGCTGTATGGCTAGTTACATTGGCGAAACTCGCCGACATTTTGGGAAGTAGAATTGCAGAGCATACTGGCATCTCATTTGCTACAGGAAAGCCAATTCAGGAGTGATAGCTTATCTGCTATTCACAAACATATCTCAAATAGCAATCATTTAATTACATCAGATTGCTTCAAGATTATTAGTCGAGCATCCAACTCTTTTGATCTTTTAATCAAGGAGTCGTTATACATAGCACGTGATCGTCCTATTCTCAACAATAATGTTTCATCATATCCTCTAAATTTGTTTTAATCTACTAAAATCCCACCTTTTTCATTTTCTTATAGTTTAAAATCTTTTTATAATTCTCTTCATAATTTAATGGTATGTTTAAACTTTAAGTTTCTCTTGGTTTACAACTCTCGCTTAACAAACTCATTTTTCAAAATTATTATTACCTACTGAACAGTCGCTTCTACGTACGTGTGTATCGAATGTCAAAAATATAATTATTTAATTAATTCTTAAAGATACTACTTTGATTTTCATGTTAAAATTCATAATGCAAAATAAAAACTCGTTTAATTGCCGGATTAATTAACAAATTATCAAACTCGTATTTACTTTATGAAAATAAAATGTTTGCTTTTCTGCTTTTCTGACCTAATTATAATTTTGGCGTATTTAACCATCAATTCGTTCAAAACAGAGATATGATCAATTCTCTCAATGTCTAAAATTAAATCGGCGTCTTCCTTGACCCCTTTTAATGTGTCGATTAATCGTCCAGCGAAAAGCCAGAATCCTTGTAATTTGTTCCGTCCTAAACAATAATACATCCTGGTTACATTTTAATGAAAAAAACAGTAAAAAAAGATCATAAATTATTACTGGAAAAAGGATTATTGTTGAAAAGAATATTTTGTTCAATTTTTAGTAAAAAATCTCATTATTTAATCTAAATTATTTTGACACAGAATAGTAGAACGTAGTTTTATTAAATATAAGATTCTATACTTAACACTTTATTTATGCTTTTTTTGTTGTGAGTGATATTAATGATAGATACAAAATATTAATAATTCTATAAATAAAATTCTGATAGACTCACACTCTCTTCAATATGCAGGTATACGTTTCATGTTAAATGCTACCTATTGACTAATTAGGGTAAAGCAATGCTAAAAATAGACGCGAACACAATATAGTTTATATACGTCAAATTTTTGTTGCTCATAAGTTTCTATGCTAAATGAGTACTTAACTTTCTCAATTTTACTTAACATCTATATAGCTCTCATTTTTTACATATAGTAATCATGAAAAACGTTATAATTTAATTTATTATAGAAAACACATCATATCACAATAAATATTTTGAGCTAAAACTACAAGAAGTCGGAATTTGAGACACATATTACCTATAAAATTTTAAATGTTTGCTAAAAATTTTAGAAATACGTTGAAAACCTCAAAATAATAGCTCAAAACAAATAAATTGCACTATTTTCCAATATGCCTGCTTCCACAGTAAACATATAGCGAAACGCGATTTTTTACTAATCCAAACGAATAAGTAAGTATTCGAAAATCTTTTTTTACCGTTTACAAAAAAAGGAGCTTAAACATTAAATAATTATAATATGCAATCTACAGCATACAGGAGGCATATTTTATGGAGGGGCAACCATTAGAAAAGATTAAAAATGCGCTAGTAAAATAAATGGTTACTTTGAAAAAAATTTTTTCTGAGCTGAAACACAATTATTTATACAATTTCCAGTATAATATCCCAAAGCGTAAATAATTCATAAGCTAATTGATTTTCTTTTTAATAAAATTCATTTAGTTCAAAAGTATTATAAATGAGTAGAACTACATTTAAATAAAATGCAAAACAAAAAAATTAGCGAAAATGACATGCTCGCATGTATGCATTTTATTTTTGAAATTTCACAGTTTTTTTAACTACATATTTTACCAAAGTACAGCTTCGATTAATAGTTGAATATAACAATAATTTAATGAATATTTATACACTTGCTAAAATTTTTTCAATAGATGTGTCAAATTTATAAAAATAAACTTTAAAACAAAGTCAACTATACCTATATATGCAATAAATAACCTAATATATTATTTTTTTAAATTTTGTATTCTTGATATTTATGCATATTTAAAACATAATACTTATACCTTAGCTTATCATTATCATGGAAATTTTTTAAGCGTAAGTAATAATCAATTGAAAAGGCATTAATTCATCAAGTAAAACGTTCGTTAGTATAAAATATAGACAAAAACATTAAACATACCTCTTTTATTCCATAGAAAGTTTTCAACAGAAGCGATATTGCGATATTTCTCTTTTATTTCACGGTCAAGTAAGCGCCAAAACATATCACCCATCTCTCGTTTTAAGTCAGCATTGCACTTACGACCTATAAACAATAATACTCGTATTAAATTAAATGCAAATAAAATTAATTTTTATATGTAACAAATAAGAACGAACATTGCAGTCAAAATGTTTATGTTACTCATATGAATGCTTTTATTCTAAAATTTATGATAAACAAAAAAAACTAAAATAGTTATTATAAAATTAAATTGAAATTTGTGCACATTAAAAAATTTATTAACACAAGAAGTATCAATGCAATTTTACTTTCAACTATATCCATGTGTCGTGATATCGTGTTAGCGTGGTTGCTTAGATTAAAGCCGACTAATTAATCTAGAACTAGTTTGGTTACGGTGGGCTAATTTACTAACAATTATTATAGCTAATGGATTCAACTATTGAATCTCTGGCGATTTACTACCGACGAGCAAATGTTGAGTAACTAGTAAGACGATACGTAGAAAGACGGGCGAATAGGCGAGAGAATGAATAGCTGATGGTAATAGAGAATAAGACAGGGTATCTTTAAGCACTGGGGATTTTATACATTTTCTTATAGCATGGGGATATGAGAGTTTCTTATCAGTGAGTCCCGATCGTTGGGCGCCGAGAGCTTTTCTCCGCTCGGCTTCTAGCTTTTAACTTTCCGACTAGCTAATTACTTAACATTACTTTTTATGACTAAGTTGTTACGTGCATTTTCGGAGTTCTACAGAAATTGAGTACGAGCGGCTGAGTCAAAGGGCGGGTGAGTTTCACGTGAATCATGTTACTTTTTTGGAGAGCTACATGATTGAGCATAAGCGGCTAAGTCAAAGGTGGGACAGTTTCACGTGAATCTTGCTAGCTTACTAAGACTGTCGGCGACTAGCGTCTTAGTTGGGCGGAATGGGCGCTAAAACCAGGCGCCGATTATCTTTCTGATTCAGCATGAAAAAGTCTATTATGTTTGAGAGCGTAGAGAAACGTTAAAGTTGAGTCATAAAGTTTTTACGCAGTTTGTTATTAAAATTAGCATTCATTACACATGTCTTTTGTAAAATGTTTACCACTTTATTCTTCAGATCAAAAAGGTAAAAAACGATAATGAGAAAAACGATCTTAAAATGCTTACGGTTACTATTCATGGTATTAAATAATTACACTCTAGACCTAAACTCCTTGCTTCTATTTCGACTATTTCATCTAATCGTCAATGTTAGATATACTATGAATTACGTGTTAAAAACCTAGAGAAAATGCCTCAATAATATGAAGAATTAAATAACAAACAATAAAGCAACAAGAAATTAGTTAATAAAAAAAATTTGGACTGGAAAAAACGAAATTTATTTTAAAATTGACTAGAAATATTTCTTACAAAGTTAAAAGTTTTAACATAATTTTATTTGACCGTTTACTGTTGATTTCCTTTTAATTTACATTTATTGTCTAAATTAATGCGTAAATAAAATACTCTACTTCTAGATAAATTTTTTAAAGCATCCAAATTCATTTTTATGTAAACGTTGAATATTGTGACTGATCTCGGCGAATGGTATTTCCAGCAGCGCCTGTATGTTTCGGACATGCAACTGTAGCACTCAAAACCTCCAGAATATGAACAGTACTCCCTACTCCTGGACCTCCTGGCTATACAATGCTTAAGCATAGCACACGCTTAAGCATAGAGACTCCATGAGGCGCAAAGCGCCGAAGTTCGGGTCATACCACTACACAATAAAGCACGGAAGTATAGGCGCGAAGCGCCGAAGCCGGGCGGCACACTCCCGAAGCAGAAGCGCGAAGTGCCGAACTTGGACGGCACACTCCCTGAAGCAAAAGGCCGAAGTGCCGAACTTGAGAGGGCTAACCCCAAAGCATTAGCACGTAGCGCCGAATTAGGGCCCTATGCGGGCGCAGAACGTCAAATTTCTCCCTATGTACAGGGTGCCCCGATTTCAGTAACGCCATCTGAATAAAGATAATAACATCAAAGCTATGGGTTTAAGCGCAAAAAGAAGAGAGCTAAAATGGCTGAGAGTTCATTAAGTGTGCAAGTGTTCCGCCGAGTTATTTATATATCCATTACCTATTTAGGTACCACTCAAAGAAAGTACGCAAATAATTCATGTAAAATAAAAACACATTAATTAATTGATTAATTAATTAATTGACACTACATGTACCTTAGAGACTAATTGAATTCTGAGCATTTTTATCCGATCTGGATAGTCTAGCAGAGCACTGCTAGACTCTTCAACAGATGTGACAACTTCATTATTGTCTTCTCGTTTCATCTGCTCATCCTCAAATAGATCGGCATTTTTGCGAATCAATTTTTTAAACTTGTATTTTCGACTGGCCCAAGCTGTCTCATCAGCTTCCTTTTTTCCAAATTTCAATGTATACCGGTAAAAATTATTAGCGTTTTCTAGTTCTTACCTTAATTCGCTTTCATTTAGAGCATCTAGGAGTGAGTCATAAAAATCATAGAGAATATGGATTTTATCAACAAAACTGCTGTAAAATGGCTCGGTTTGGAGGTCTTGTATACTGTTCGGAAAATCTTCAAAATCTGAAAGCACGGATTTTACTAAAAAGCGCCAAAACGGGTAGTCCAACCGCTTTCGATTACAGTCTCATTTGAGCTGCTTTCAGAATCTGAAGAATTTCCATTGTTACTGCCTTCACTACTATCATCATCTGTCATTTGTTCAGACTCTGATGTATCATTCCTCTTTTGTGATATCCCATGCATGAGGTATTTGTGTCTTTTTAAAGTAAAATTATTAAGTAATTGCTTACCGCAGATTTCACAGATTTTATTCATTTTGTCAACTATTCAAGATCATGCATTCCTTAAATAAACTTTATTGCACATGTGATTCGCGTTTACATCACATTCTTGACGTAGAAGCTCACATTCTTCACAATATTGGTCACTACCGTCACTTCATTCAATTCTGTAGCCTAGCATACATTTTCTTCATATGCATAACGTTAAGCCTGGTTCTGAAGTGAAAATTATTGGTGACAAAGTGCTCCAATTTTTGACAATATCTGCAAGAATCTCAATTTTGTCGGTAATATCGTCAATACAACCTCACGCAGAAAGGTGGTTTGCTAGTCAGTTGTTAGCTGATGCAACTACAAATAGGTGATTTTTATGAAACGCGCCCAATTTTCAGAGGAATCATAAAAATCGTAGAGTGTATGGATTTTATCAACAAAACTGCTGTAAAATGGTTCTGTTTGAAGGTCTTGTATACTATTCGGAAAATTTTCAAAATCTGAAAGCACGACTTTTACCAAAAAGCGCCAAAATGGGTTAGTCCAACCAGTTTCAATTTCAGACTCATTTGAGCTGTCTTCAGACACTTCTGAAGAATTTTTATCGTTATTACCTTCATTACTATCATCAACTGTCATTTGTTCAGACTCTGATGTATTTTTCTGATATTCCATGTATGAGGTATTTGTGTCGTTTTAAAGTAAAATCATTAAGTAGTTGCTTATTACAGATCTCACAGGTTTTATTCATTTTGTCAAATATTCAAGATGTGGCAGTTCTTAAATAAACTGTATTGCACATGTGACTCACATTTACATCACATTCTTGACGTAGAAGGTCACATTCTTCACAATATTGGTCTCAGTCTTTTTATTCAATTCTAAGCTAGCATGCGTTTTCTTCATATGCAAAACGTTAAGCCTGGTTCTGAAGTAAAAATTATCGCTGACAAAGTGCGCCGATTCTTAGTTGACAATATCTCCAGCAATCTCAACTTTTGTCGGTAATATCATCGATAATAATAAAACCTCATGCAGAAAGGTGGTTTTCTGCCAATTCTGGTAGCGCCTATATTGGGGATTGCTAAACAGTTGTTAGCTGATTCAATTACAAATAGGTGACTTTTATAAAATGTTTATAAGATATGCCTTATTGAGATTTTCTGAGGAATGTGGCGATGTGATGGTTTTTGTGCAGAATGTGAGGTGCACAATTTGGAATGTGAGGTTTTCTTCAAAATGTGAGGTGCACAAAATCCTCACATTCTGCACAAAAGCCATCACATCGCCACATTCCTCTGAAAATCTCAATACGGCATATCTTATGCGCGTTTTATAAAAGTCACCTATTTGTAATTGAGCCAAATCTACTAAGCGCAGCGTTCGAAACTATGTATGTTTACGCCAACATTTTAGAACCCCAGATCGTAGGAGACGTTTCTCCACCTCTTTCGCGTATAATAAATGTTGAGGGATCTTACCCTAACGTAATTGATAAAATTTATGACACGCCCCACTATGTCGCGGTTTTAGTAAAAGACATTTCTAGCATAGAAATTAACATAAAGGACGATTTAAATGAGTCAATTCCATTTATCTTAGGGAAAGTGATTGTCAAGCTGCATTTTAGAAAGATTAAACCGTCGTATTTTTAGATATAAATAGTCGTGTCTATTTGAAATTCACCATTCTCAATCATGATTACGATTCAAAACGTTGTTTCAACAGCTCGATTATCTTCAAAGCTTTTAAATTTGTATAAAATTAAAAGGACTTGTGATAGGGTAGAATACGATCATAGAAGATTCAATGCTATGATAATAAGGATAAAAGACCCCAAAACAACGGCTCTGTTATTCAGTACCGGCAAACTCGTATGCATTGGTGCTAAAAGCGTTGAACAAAATAAAATCGCGAACGAAAAACTTTGCAAAATGTTGGAGAAAGGTGGATACGAGCTAAAACTAACTGAACATAGAATTCACAATATTGTAGGGTCGGGAAATTTAGGGCGCAAATATAAATTTACGAGCCTTAGCACAAACATACAAAAAATTTGTTGAATACGAGCAAGAATTATCCCCCGGTTTGAAAATACGATTTCCAGATGGCCCACCCTCTGCCCTTATTTTTACGACGGGAAAAATTGTTATAACAGGCGCCAGAAATGAAGCACAACTGAAACGCTTTGAGAAACGCATAATATGTTTGACTGATGCATCCAAAATAGCTTGAGCAAAAGCTTAATATTTATTCAAAACGTTGTGCAAACAGAAAAGGTCGGCTATTGAACGTTGCGCAATGCGCGGCAAAACTGTGTGCAGGGTTGTATAACAATGACCGCACAGAAGACAATATTGTAGCATTTCAACCCTGCAACTATAATATGCGATTTGCATTTTTTACATGCTGTGTTTACAGAGAATGTAGGTACACAAAAAAGATGGCACTACGCACGCATTCTAAGCCGTCCAACTAATGTTTTAGTAGAAAATAATAAGCTTAGAACCTTACTTTCTCAGATCTTGATAGATAGTGGAATTCCGTTTATGTGTATGGGTTCTATGCACATAGCCCCTTCCAGTCAAACATGACGGAAAGTCAATGTGTTTTCGCAATAAACATGAGAATGAACTTAATAAATGTAAAAATAGACAGGACATTCTGTAAAATTTATTCAGATAAAACTAATAAACACTAGTCATGGTAACAAGTGATATGTATATATCGCAACTATTTATATTACGAATAGTGATTTTACGATTACTGCATACAGAATTGGCAACCCACATGGGTTTTGCCGTTTGCTTAAACATTAGGGTATACAGATTTACACCCCTAGCAAAAAATGGCTTTAAGAAAACTCTCAAAATCGGTCGAGTCCTTTATGAAGCCAAATTGCTTGGCAAAATAAGCACGCAGTGCATGTCTTTGACCGCGCAATCAGAATTTGTAATGCATGTCGGAAACAGTCACGCATTTATAATGCTAGATCGTCCTGCGCCCAATTAATAAAATCGAGGCGCAAATAGGTCAACCGTGGCGCATTAGCTATGAAGCCTGACAAATAATTCTGGTATTGTCAGAACATCATGTACAGTTTAATATGATTTATCTTGGATTTATGCGACGCACCAAATCGACAAAATCGTAGTCAATGCAGCAGTCGTCGACAGTAAATCGAGCCAACTGGAATGTAAAGTTGGGCATCCATGACGGACTGTCAATCGTTACATCATCGAAACGCAGGTTTTTCTCACCCGTATCTCTTTCAAAGTGAGACATTAGCAACGGCCCCCAGTCATCATTGAACCGAATCGCTGAAGAATTAGCGAATTCGACAGCTTTTTAGGAAAATTAGTTTAAATTACACAAATAAGTTTAGCTTATGCTGAGAAAAAGCACTAAGTAAAAATATACAGATATGAAGGTTAGCTCATGATATTTCCAGGATTTGTCACGCGGATTAGCTCCTTCAGCGTTTCTTCAACTTCATCTGCCAGTCTATAATTCGAATTTGACCTGTAGGTCAAAAAAATCAATAGTCGTTTGGTGGGTAATGGTCCATAGGGATCCGTCGTTGTCGCTATTACCGGGACGATGATTGATTGATTATTCATATCCGGGTTCTGTTCTACCCGAATACCCGACTAACAATGTCAAATCCGGGTTTAATTCCGGTTTATCAGACTTCGACAGAGAGTGGAAGGGCCTTTGACACCTGAGCAAGTCTAAGCTTGCTCCGTATGTCAAGCAATTTGAAAATTTGGTGCTCGAGCTCTAGAGGAAGACCTTAAAGTGACAACATTGATGAAAATGAGTGTGTTTTTGTGGATCGGTCAAGGATTTTTATACTTTTTTAAAAGCATGGAAATACCGGCTGTCTTTTCAAAAGCAGCTGAAAATCTTTACAATATTGTGCTAGTAAGATTTCTATAATATTTTTCTTTCGTACTTTTCTGAATAATGGAAAACTTAGCTTGACTTGAACCTATTTTTGTCGTAAAGGGTCAATAGTTAGATGCCAGTGACCTTTTAAATTTCAATAACATTTTGCATGGAAGCCTAGTTTCAGTCGACAGCTGCAGTTCAAAATAAATTTCTACGATACATTTTTCTTTTGTACTTTTCTGAATAATGAAAACTTAGCTTGAGTTGGACCTATTTTTGTCGTACAGGGTCAATAGCTAGATGCCAGTGACCATTTAAATTTCAACATTTTGCTTTTTTCTGAATAATAGAAACCTAGCTTGAGTTGACAGCTGCAGTTCAAAATAAATTTCTACAAAATTTTTCTTCTGTACCTTTCTGAACAGTGAAAACGTAGCTGAGTTGGATCTATTTGTAATAATGGGTCAATAGCTATATGCCAGTGAGAGTTTGAATTTCAATAATATTTTGCTTTTTTCTGAATAATAGATTATCGTTTTTCACCTTTTTGATCTGAGGAATAAAGTGGTATACATTTTACAAAAGACATGGATATAGTTGAAAGTAAAATTGCATAATACTTCTTGTGTTAATAAATTTTTTAATGTGCACAAATTTCAATTTAATTTTATAATAACTATTTTGGTTTTTTTGTTTATCATAAATTTTAGAATAAAAGCATTAACATGAGTAACATAAACATTTTGACTGCAATGTTCGTTCTTATTTGTTACATATAAAAATTAATTTTATTTGCATTAAATTTAATACGAGTATTATTGTTTATAGGTCGTCAGTGCAATGCTGACTTAAAACGAGAGATGGGTGATATGTTTTGGCGCTTACTTGACCGTGAAATAAAAGAGAAATATCGCAATATCGCTTCTGTTGAGAACTTTCTATGGAATAAAAGAGGTATGTTTAATGTTTTTGTCTATATTTTATACTAATGAACGTTTTACCTGATGAATTAATGCCTTTTCAATTGATTATTACTTACGCTTAAAAAATTTCCATGATAATGATAAGCTAAGGTATAAGTATTATGTTTTAAATATGCATAAACATCAAGAATACAAAATTTAAAAAAATAATATATAAGGTTATTATTTATTGCATATATAGGTATAGTTGACTTTGTTTTAAAGTTTATTTTTATAAATTTGACACATCTATTGAAAAAATTTTAGCAACTGTGTAAATATTTATTAAATTATTGTTATATTAGACTATTAATCGAAGCTGCACTTTAGTAAAATATGTAGTTAAAAAAACTGTGAAATTTCAAAAATAATATGCATACATGCGAGCATGTCATTTTCGCTAATTTTTTTTTGTTTTACATTTTATTTAAATGTAGTTCTACTCATTTATAATACTTTTTGAACTAAATGAATTTTATTAAAAAGAAAATCAATTAGTTTATGAATTATTTACGCTTTGGGATATTATACTGGAAATTGTATAAATAATTGCGTTTCA
This sequence comes from Mermis nigrescens, assembly GCA_036768485.1. Lineage (NCBI taxonomy): Eukaryota > Metazoa > Nematoda > Enoplea > Mermithida > Mermithidae > Mermis > Mermis nigrescens. Next base: position 24,930,471 of record JAVLUZ010000154.1, on the reverse strand, counting down.
GCTCAAAAAAAATTTTTTTCCAAAGTAACCATTTATTTTACTAGCGCATTTTTAATCTTTTCTAATGGTTGCTCCCTCCATAAAATATGCCTCCTGTATGCTGTAGATTGCATATTATTATTATTTAATGTTTAAGCTCCTTTTTGTAAACGGTAAAAAAAGGATTTTCGAATACTTACTTATTCGTTTCATTAGTAAAAAATCGCGTTTCGCTATACGTCTACTATGGAAGCAGGCATATTGGAAAATAGTGTGTTTTGAGCTATTATTTTGAGGTTTTCAACGTATTTCTAAAATTTTTAGCGTCTCAAATTCCGACTTCTTGTAGTTTTAGCGCAAAATATTTATTGTGATATGATGTGTTTTCTATAATAAATTAAATTATAACGTTTATCATGATTACTATATGTAAAAAATGAGAGCTATATAGATGTTAAGTAAAATTGAGGAAGTTAAGTACTCAATTAGCATAGAAATTTATGAGCAAAAAAATCTTTATTAAAATCTTTTATTTGACATATATAAACTATATTGTGTTCGCTTGTCTATTTTTAGCATTGCTTTACCCTAATTAGTCAATAGGTAGCATTTAACAGGAAACGTATACCTGCATATTAAAGAGAGTGTGAGTCTATCAGAATTTTATTTATAGAATTCTTAATATTTTGTATCTATCATTAATATCACTCACAACGAAAAAAAGCATAAATAAAGTGTTAAGTATAGAATCTTATATTTAATAAAACTACGTTCTACTATTCTGTGTCAAAATAATTTAGATTAAATAATGAGATTTTTTACTAAAAAGTGCACAAAATATTTTTTTCAACAATATCCTTTTTCCAGTAATGATTTATGATCTTTAATTCACTGTTTTTTTCATTAAAATGTAACCAGGATGTATTATTGTATAGGACGGAACAAATTACAAGGATTCTGGCTTTTCGCTGGACGATTAATCGACACATTAAAAGGGGTCAAGGAAGACGCTGATTTAATTTAGAGAATTGATCAAATCGCTTTTTTGAACGAATTGATGGATAAATACGCCAAAATTATAATTAGGTAAGAAAAGCGGAAAAGCAACCATTTTATTTTCATAAAGTAAATACGAGTTCGATAATTTGTTCATTAATCCGGTAATTAAACGAATTTTTACTTCGCATTATGAATTTTAAAATAAAAGTCAAAGTAGTATCTTTAAGAATTAATTAAATAACTATACCTTAAATAAAAATACATTAAATTAATGTAACATTTTTCGTACGTGAATCCATTGTGTTCTGAATAAACTCGTCATCTTTAGATGAATATTTACAAAATATTCAACATGTAGTGCACAATCGTCGTAAGAATCCAAATAAGTAGGTATACATTTAGCAAATAGAATCAATATTTCTGTATAAATCGATGTATATGTACATTGGGTTTGTTCCTCGTGTCATAATACGACTCTGGAACATTTAGCGTTACATAAGGAATAAATATGCAAATTTTGAGGTATTTGTTAAATTTACTAAGCACGGACTCTGCACGGTCATCATAATACGTTTATAATAATGGAATGAATGATGGCGCTTTTGAATAAAGCAAGTCGAAGTTTACCCATTTTATACGAAGTTTATGAAAATGGTGAAAACTAGCTCTATAAAAACGGGGGAGTTAGCGGCTAAAAATGAGCGATTTGATGATTAAACACAAGAAGAGAATAAAATATAAGCAATGAATGAGTGGAGTGATAGGTGGATGCAACAGAATGAAGATACCTTATTTGAACTTTATGATCGATTCATTTACTGTAATTGAGCGTATGGGAGAATTAATATATGCAACTTAAATAAAGTATATCCGAAACCGCGCCAGCTAGAAGTAAAACACAATGTAAACGCAGGCACTTGTAGAACTGGATTATAAGCAAATACCACTTACCTACCTTAGCAGTGTATAAAAGTTTTCATACATATTTTGACATAAAATAGCAAGAAAAGCTCTATCTGATAACAAGAAACTGGTTTTTTGAGGAAATCGTGTGTTAGAAATTGAATGCCAGACCGCAAAATTGGGAATCATAGCAAATGCTACTGTGGAAAGAAAATAAAATCATGATGAGTATTTTCCTTGATTCAGGAATTTGCATGTAGGCACTTCAAAGATAATTTTATTAAAAGCTACAAAGAAAAATAAGTTTGCTCTTAAGTAAATACAAAATAATTTTCCTTTACTTGAACAGTAGCTTAAAATCTAGAGCGTAGGTCAGCAACGTTATGTTATTCTAACGGAAAAAAACGGAAAAATTTTAGAAAACGGATTCAAATATTTTTTTTACATGGAACGGTATCCTAAAACCTAAAGTTATCACTCTGAAATTCAACCCTCCATAGTCACTCTAACTTCTTTTGAAATTAATTTTATTTCCATCTCCACTTTTATGTTTAAAAAATTACTGTTTCATTTCTATTTATTTTTGAAAACATATTTGATGATGTGTAAGAAGCAATTTTAGGTAAACCATCGTTTTTTGACGTGTTTTTCATTTTTAGAATCTACACATGTGTTTTTGGTGATAAAATAAATAAAAAATTAATGAGTTTAGCGAAGGTTTTAGCATTTTATTTTTTTTAAACTCAATTCATAGACCTGTACAGGAATTATGTGTAGGTATCTAATGCAAACCCCCCACCTAAAAAAGTTCGTACAAAAATATTGCGTGGTTCGATTAATGTATTCAGAGATCACAAAGTTATTCACGAAACCTCAGAATGATTTCGCTGTCTCTTTCATCATTTCTTATTTTTTGGATCCCATATAGACCCTGGATTCGTCAGACTCCAGAATAGAATTTTTTAATATCCGGTTTTTCGTGATTTCCATGCAAAATTCGACATTTTCATAAAAGACGTTGCTCCTTTGCGTGACAAGAAATCGTTTGTTGATAAGATTTTAATAATTATATATAAATATATATATATATATATATATATATATATATATATATATATATATATATATATATATATATATATATATATATATATATATATATATATATATATATATATATATATATATATATATATATATATATATATATATATATATATATATTATGTCAAAATATTTTATGTCAATTTATTGACATAAAATATTTTGACATTGCTATTTTATATCAAAATATGTATGAAAACTTTTGTACGCTGCTAAGGTAGGTAGGTAAGTGGTCTTTGTTTATAATCCAGTTCTACAAGTGCCTGCATTTTACATTGCGTTTTACTTTTAGCTGGCGCGGTTTCGGATATACATTATTTGAGTTGATAATTTTATTTTCATTCCACAGTGGCATTTACTATGATTCCCAATTTTGGGTCTGGGAATCAACTTCTAACACACGATATCCTCAGAAACCAGTTCGCTGCAAGACAATTTTACACAACCCTCTTTTTTCAAGTATTCTTAAGGAAAAACTTCAAGAATAATCGAACACAAATATGAAGATGATGAAGAATCAGAGCACCCAACTTACTGCAGTTACTTTAATTGAATACATCGAAGATTACATTTGGAATAAATTATTTCATCAAGACATTTCCGCCGGAAAATTCGCTGTCTTATTCAAACGATATTTTAGCCGTAGGGGGCTCATCATTTAGCAGCAGAAAAAAACATGAGAAGTGGTTTGCCTTGTTATGACTACGAAAATGGATAAGTTGATGCTGAATTCTTAAATGTAAGTCATATAATTAATTTTACATGTATTCTCTGGTGTCCTATACATTCTTTTAAATAATTTTCATTGAGGCGCGCATCTTCATTCTGTTGCATCCACCTATCATGCCACTCATTCATTGCTTATATTTTATTCTCTTCTTGTGTTTAATCATCATATTTGCTCATTTTTAACTGCTAACTACCACCCGTTTTTTATAGAGCTAGTTTTCACCTATGATTAGGAATTTTCATAGAGAATTCTAACTCCGTATAAAATAGGTAAACTTCAACTTGCTTTATTCAAAAGCGCTATCATTCATTCCATTGTTAGATATAACCTTTAATGATTACCGTGCGGAGTCCCTGCTTAGTTAATTTAACAAATACCTCAAAATTCGCGTATTTATCTATTAAATGTAACGCTAATTGTTCCAGAGTCGTATTATGACGAGGAACAAACCCAGTATACATATACACATCGATTTATCCAGAAATATTGATTCTATTTGCTGAATGTATACCTACTTATTTGGACTCCTACGATGATTGTGCACTACTTGTTGAATATTTTGTAAATATTCGTCTGAAGATGACGAGTTTATTCAGAATACAATGGATTCAGTACGAAAAATTGTTACGACAATTTAATTTATTTTTATTTGAGATGTATAAGTATTTAATTAATTCTAGAAGATCCTATTTTGACTTTTATGTCAAAAATTCTGAATACAAAATAAAAATTTGTTTAATTACCAACAATACTCGAAGAACTGATATTTGCAATGTCAGGTTGATGAGGTACATATGTTTATTTTAAAGTACGTGTAAATTCACTAGAGATATAACCAAGAGTAGACCACCTGCTGAATGACCGCACCCCTTTGGTATTCAGATAATTCTAGGTCACATTCCTCCACTTGACACCCTGGAACATAGGTACCTCGCTCCCTAAAAATCGATATCAAAAATTTTTTGCATTTCCTCTGTTTTTCTTTGATTGACCATTAAATGACCATGGATGACCCCTAGATGACCTGTTTAATGACCGCACATTGTTTACAGTGCCACTAATCATATGGCATTAGCACACATGTAACATTCTGGGGTTGCCACCCACGCTCTTAAGTGCAAATGCGCGGGTGGCGACCCAGAGTACCAGTATGTACTACTATTCTGCTATTCACATATATTTTTTTAACATTCTCCAACCGTGTATTTAAAGTTGGTATGCACTATGAAATGGTGGCCAATGGCCACACGCTTGTCCGGACATAAAACAGGTTTCATGCTCAAAAATTTCTGCGAGAAAATCACTTTTTGCCTATTTTTAGCCCAACCTTTACATAACTCGTAGCAATCAATTTTTGGGAATCAATACGTGAAGGGGCTAAAGTTTTTGACTGCCCACGGCTCGGTTCTCGAATGAAGGGGTTAACCTAATCCCGGGGTTGAATTCGATAAAATTTGCCAATGAGGCTTAAACGATTTATCACCCTGATATCCTTACCATATATGCACAGCATAGGAATTCTGGGCAGGATGTGATTTCAAAGTGTCTTTTTTAGGCCCAAAAATGGTAGGTGCGCGTGAAAAAGGCTGTTTTTCGGCGTTACTAATGACGCTCAATCTTTCTAGAGCATACGTAAAAAATTTTAAAAAAAACAAAAAGAAAAGTCGAATAAATTTAACAAAATAAAGTCAAACCATTAGCGCGAAGCCCCCAAATTCACATTTTTGAGCAATTAGAGTGCTAAAAACGTAAACACATTTTCTACGAATTTTAAAGTTCAAAAAATTGCAAATTCTGGGGAGTCAGAAAATTTCTGGGGGAGAGGGTTTTCTGGGTGGGCGCTGAACCCCTGGACTCTCCCCCAGGATCATGTATGATCCCTACTTGGGGAACCCAGGTTCCAACAAACCACCTCCCGAATGGAGAAACCACGAACCCGGGTAAACATCGCATGTGAAAATCGGGTACCCCGTTTCCGGGTTTTAATAACTACCCTTAAATCGGAGAAATTTTGCCGGAAACGAGGTTATGTTTGTTTATCCTGTGAGGAATTTTGGTTCCGGCACTTTGAGCCTCTCTCAGGCAGAGGCGTAGCCAGGATTTCGGTTGGGGGAGGGCTTGAACAAAAATTTTTCAGGACTACTTTTGTATTGAATGCCAGTAACGTTATGTAGAGTAAAACTGAGTTTTTCGACCTTTAGTAGTGTAGCCCAGTGTTTTTTTTGTACAAGGTCCGTTTGTACATGTACGAAGATGGACTATATTATGGTACGGTAGCGGTTTTAGTGTGGTAAAACCAGTTGCTCGACTTTTGGTAGTGTATTTTAGCTAATTTATGGGTCTCTAAGGATAAAAATCACTAATAATCGTCTTAAAACGACGCGGAGCGCCGAAAAATTTGACATTTTTCCTTTTGAAAGGCAATTTCTGCCAGTATAAAGATATATAGAACACACAATTACTCATTTTGGCGCGAAGCGCCGGAATTTCCTACGAAATTTAGACCTTTTTTGCAATTGCTGTCTTCCCAAAAATCTTTGTACCTGCACAAAGACGGTCCCAAAAAGTCATTGTACATTGGGAAAAATCTTTGCCAAATATAAAAAAACACTGATGTAGCCAAGCTAATTTATGGGTTTCTGACGATCAAAAATACAAAAGTGTAAAGCGGCTCTAAGTTCCGAAAATTTTTGGAATTTCTACCATTTTCATGTAGAATTTACGGCCTTTCTATTGACAAACATTTCGGAAATTACAAGTGGCGCAAAGTGCCAACAAATTTAGTAATTTTGTACCGCCATTAACATTTTGTAGCTCGGTGAATACTAATAGTCTGACAGAGCAGAAAATTATCAAATTTGTACAAAACAAATTTGACAGTTCAAGCTTCTAACAAGAAAACTGCGAATTGCTAACTTTGAAGATATTTTGAGCGATTCAGGCTTTTAAGCGCAATGCTGGAGTTTTACAAAAAGAAAGAACAGTAACTGGCGGCGCTATGCGCCCGAAAATTCTGACGTTTTTGCACTTTAAATTCAATTTATATCGCTTAAATCATAAAAAAAGACGAATTAATGCCGGCGCGAAACAGCGGAAATTTTTAGAAATTCTCAACTCTTTCGGCTTGTTCTCCCTATAATCTCGTTGCACATGTACAACGAGATTTTACGGTTGCGGGGGTCTGGGATGGCGCGCTCAAGCGTTCCCAGCGGGGTCCGGGGCAGAGTCCCGGAAAATTTTGTAAAAAAAGCATTTAATCTTAAATAGTTACGTTAAAATTTTCGCAAAATCGGCCAAATCTCGGTTCTGAATCAAGCAAGCCCAAAAACACTTTAAATTGATCAAGCTTCTACATTGCACAAAACTTCTGAGCTGAAATGCGTTTTTTGACCTCTGTTAATTACATAGCGCTGCAACGGGTCACTGCCAATAAGATATAGAAAAATGTATCAATGAAAATTTTGTTCTCACCGTTTTCAGGCCTATTTGTGGTCTTCTTATTTACAAGATGCAGTTCAGAAAACAGGAAATGCGCAAAAACATAAGAAAATTTGGCCATTTCTTTCATTTCAAATAGGATTATGTGCCCTTGTAAAGAAAGACAAACAAAGCAAAGAATAGACAAACTGGTACACAAAAGACAAACAAAGCAGAGAATAGACAAACTGGTACACAATCATTTTCGCACTTTTACTATTAGGCTCAACAAGCATGCGCAGTTTTAATCAACGAACAAATAGTGCATTAAATTACTAAAGTGATGCGAAGTGCTGGATTATTTTAGCTGATTCAAGGTTTTTAATTCATTAGATCTATATAACAATAAATAATAATGACTCGGCGCGAAGCGCCGGAAAATTTTGACGTTTTTGCCTTTTTGAACTCAGTTTTCTGGACACACATCATTGCAACAGAAAAATGAACAATATTTGTGAAAAGTTTCGGGGGGGCATGTGCCCCCAATGCCCCCCTGACTACGCCTATGCTCTCAGGGTAAAGAAACCCCCGGCGGATTCAGAGTGCCATTTACGTTGTTTCCCTTTCTGATTTTATCCATCGTTTCCATTTGCGTTTCCTGATTTTGCCCGTCATTTCCGTTTTCCGTTTCCGGATTTTATTTACCCACCCCTTTTTGTAGTCGATAATAGTCTTGAGGTTCACTTGTTTTTCTATGCGCAAGGTTGCCGAATACTATTAGTTCTAATGTACGGGTTGGCCATTTCTTCCTCAAAATTATTTTATTATTATATGTGCTTGCGATCTTCACGGACCACACATGATTAGCCGGGAAAGACCGGGGCACAGCATGGCCGATCTAGGGGAGGGGTCAGCCGGTCTAGGGGGTTCAAAAATTGAATTGAGCTTTTTTCGGCCAAAATGACCTCAAAAACTGGTATATGCATTAAAATAACACTAAAACTACGTTATTATACACGAACATCTCACAATATTTGGTGGGAGCCACGGGCAGCAAGCAGTTTCCGATTAATTTGAAGCGCTTTCGAATAAAATTTTCAATTTTTTTTCGTTTTTACCTTCACTTCGCCTCATTTTACCCCACAAAATTTTCCATTTTTTCATTTTAGGGGGTCAAGACCATAGTTGGGCGGCACCAAAATCTGAGTGGGGGTACAAGATTTTTCAAAAATAAAAAAATGGCCTTAAAAATGGTGGTATGGTGAAAAACACCATTTTTCAACGTTTCTCATCGAGCACTATCCATTGGCATCAAAAAATTTCGAAAAGAACAAAAAAATTTCAAAAATTAAATTCAGGGGGTATTTTGGTTTCTCGGGAGGGGGTTACATATCCCACTAACCCCCCCCCCACGTGAAATACCCTTCAACCCCCTCACGCGTATATCTATTCATGATCTGAGACTCACGTGAAATTCTGTTTGCATGAAATGAGCGTGAGCGAGGTTGTGCGCTTGGTTTACATACAAACAGCAATAAACTTACAGTAGACCTTTTTACAAATTATTAAATAGTAATTTTTGGCTGAAACTGTTGAAATTTGTTATAAATTAATAGATCAATATAACATTTTTATAGGTTTAAATGCCAATCTGACGAACGCATTTGATCGATTCACTATGTAGGGTCTGCCGTCACATATTCCTAAATATGAGCAACCTGCGAAAGACGGCAGCCTTGTGAATTCGGATTTATAAATTAAGTAAGCAATTAATTTATGCAGATTAATTCTAATAATTTGCGCTTCATTTTACGGTAGCATCAGGTATATATTTTGATATCTAAATTTTTAATGAACAAATTGATCGGTCGAATTGCAATTATTCATTTTTCATGCTTAGATTTAGAATTAAAGATATCGTAGAATTACTAAAAACTTGCTGCAAATTTCACTTATTTTTGTGAGTCATTTATATATCCACAAAATGATGAAATATAGTAGATGTTGTCTGGTTGTTTACCTAATAATTAATTTGACACAGTTTTCTTTCTTTCAAACGCAGAACTGACCCCACCTGAGCATTTCGTAACGAGTTTCCGAAAAAGTTAGGGTACCGCCCTCCCCTTACGAAAATCACAGCTCTGTCACTGGGTCACAGGCCATTTTGCGGGTCCAGTAGCGATTCTGGAAGATAACCCTTAGCCCCCACGAAGATGTTTGGAGGCCGCCTAGCCTAAAGAATGAATGTTTTACGCGTATTGATTTTTGACCATTTTAGTGGATATGTCTTTGATATTTGGGCTTCACACATGGGGGTGCGGTTTGTGGGGCATGTAAACTCCCTCCCCGCAGATTACTGTAGAACCCCACTGAATTCCATTTTAAGTAACATTTTTGCCCATTTTTGGTAATTTCATCCAACCAGACCCCCTCTCCAGAATTTTTCGCTGCCCATGTATGGTGAAAATCCAAATTCTTGATAAAGCTACCGAATCCCAAAAAAGTCCCAGTAGAACTAAATTATCAAAAAATTATCATTTTAGCGTTTTTTAATGTTAAGCAACACATCAAAAATTAGCTTAACGTCTACCATCAATTTATAAGTCATTGACTTGTTTGAAATTTTTTTGTTTTTTCGCAATTTTTGGATGCCAATAAATAGTGCTCGATGAGAAACGTTGAAAAATGATGTTTTTGCCATACAACCATTTTTAAGGCTATTTTGTGACCTTTGAAAAATGTTGCAGCCCCCAGAATTTTGGTGCTGCCCACCTATGGTCATGGCCTGGACTGAATCAGAGATTAACACCTCCCTCCACAGAAGTTTAACATTAACACCCCCTCCACAGAAGTTAAACAACCCTTTCGCAGATAACTGTAGAGACCCACGGAATTCTATTTTTGTAACTATCGATCGTGGAATCGCGAAAAAAGGATTTAACTCGGGTTAGTGGTGGTCTGAGTGGTTTTGAGACCTAGGAAGTTTCCAGAGGCGCTTCGTGCTCATTTACGTTCACTTATAAATGTTACTTATAGCATTTATCTGAAAAACAACATTAACTTCTTGAAAGACTTCTGTTCGATAATCAGCCACTTATGTAAGCTGTGTTGTGAATTGTTCTCGAATTTGCTTAGTTTAGGTTAACCTTTTATAAAATAAAAACCTTTATATCGTAAATTGATATTTACTTTTAAATCTTTGTACAAAATTTTAAAAATATTTCAATTTTTTGAAAGGTCACTAATGGCTTAGATGTACGACTTATCAGATATTATTGCTGCATTACTAACCATGTATTGTTTTATGTTGAAATGTATTGATTGCATTGAGGATTACTTAATTTCTGGCAGCTAATGTTTAACGCTATCATTTCACAGTACATTGACAATTTTACAAATACGTTTAATTTTTTGTAATTAATCTAAATAGCCTTTGCTAGATCGAAGTCTGTGGCTTTTGCAAGAAATCTACTTTCTTATGACTGCTGAAATAAATGTATTGGTTCGAAATTCATGCGTCGGTTCCTAATTAAGGTATATGATCCCATTATTTTTTTTGACAGCTAACAAGACTGTCATTAAATGGCTCATTGAGAATTACTTTTTTAAAGAATCAGGTGGACACCACACATGGGAGTGCGGGGAATTTACACTCCCCCCGCAGAGGCTTGAAGCCCTCTCCCGCAGATTACTGTAGTGCCCAAGGAATTCTACTTTTTGTGACTATTGATCGGGTAATTGCAAAAAACGATTTAATTCATGTTAGTGGTGGTCTGAGTGGTTTTGAGACTTAGGAAGTTTCCAGAGGCGCTCCATGCTCATTTACATTCACTTATAAATGATACTTATAGCATTTATGTGAAAAACAACGTAATACTGTTGAAAGACTTCTGTTTAATAAAACATCTTAATATTTTGCAGTAAAGTAATTTATCCACCCACTAAAGTTAGGGTACTTTTATTACTTTTAATCTTTAATTACTGATTTATTAAGTAGTAACTGGTTATTTTAATCATTACTTTTTAAATAACGCATCAATTAATCTGTTCAATCATTTTTTTTCTTAATTTTTATTTTTAAACTTTTGTCTGTTTTAAAAAGCTGAAGCTTTAAAAAAAATTTTATACGTTTCTTTTAATATTGTTATATTTTTTTAATTATTTTCTATATTTTAGATAGAATAATAACGTAATTGCTTAATCGTACGGAGAAAAAATCTTATAAACTTTTACCTCTGTGAGTAAAGAAATACGTGGGCATACGAAATTTTGGGAAGCATGTGCCATACATACGTACAATCATATGTGTACTATGTGCGGCGCATGCGCGTCGACCTCACACGTGGGCGTGGAGGGTTTGGGGGTATGCACCCCCTAGAAACCAGAATACCCCCCAGAATTCAATTTTTGAAATTTTTTGTTTTTTTTCGCCTTTTTTTGATGCCAAGGGATAGTGCTCGATGAGAAACGTTGAAAAATGGTGTTTTTTCGCCATACCACCATTTTAAAGCCATTTTTTACCTCTGAAAAATCTTGCACCCCCTCCCTTCCCAGGATTTTGGTGCCGCCCACCTATGGTCGACCTGCGTCGATCGTCGGTGTACATGCCAAATCAGATAGTTCAATTGAAAGCATGCGTAAAATAGGGACGCGAATTCGCTTCAGAGCCCAATTTTGCGAATTCGCATCGGACTTCAACTTGTTACTAAAATTAGTAATTTTTGACATTTTTCGCGCAGGTGACGCGATACTCCACGCATCACACCGAACTTGCGAAAATCGCTGCTCGCAGGATCAGATTTGCGCGCGAATTCAATTTATACTTTCGCGCGAATAATTGTTCGCGCGAATCACAGGAGTTTCTGCGACACGATTTTTCAATTTTATACTTCCTGCGGAAATCGCAATGCAGAATAAATCGCGCAATCCAAAAATTTCATCGTCCGGTAATTCGCGTTGCAATTCTGACTTCATCACGTGATTTTTACGCGAAAAGTGTCAAAAATAACTATTTTTAGCAACAAATTGAACGATTTACTGCCCTAGTCGGCCATTAAGTAAATAGCGCAAACGTCGAATGCATGTTCGAGCTGCAAATCGATACTTCAAGGAGTGAGTAGCACGCATGGCTAATTGTATAGCATGCATGGTTCATCGTCACGTCTACATAGGTTATAAAGTTGATTCAATAGTACCCAAGGTCGGACGCCCACTTCATCCCCCCAAAGTCAGAAAATTTTTGACCCCGATTTTTGGAAAACCTTGCAGTTTTTGGCCATTTTCAGGTGTTTTTTGGTCGTTTTTGGCCAAAAATTGAGGTAATTCCCCCTTTTAGAAATGGACGGGGACCCCCCCTCCCTGAATTTCGAGCCGTTACATGCATAATCTTTGTCATCAGTAAAACCATTAGATACAACTCAATTTGTGACTATTTTAACACGTCATCATTCAAGCTAATCGTTTTGTACATGCTCTGCGAGCTTGTAAGCAAAAAGATCCGGCTTGGGACAAAATGTCGAACATTGTCGGTCAGTCATATATATTTATTTTTTCACATCATTCGGGGAAATGGAAATAAAACTCTTCGAAATAAACTCCCTGTAATGAATAAGGTAAACGAGCTTAGATTTTTATAGCGGATGTGTATTACTGTGTAAAAATGGCTTCGTATTTCCAGAATAAGCGAGTGAGTACGAAGGCCAAATTTCGAGAATGCAATTTTCAGCTTAATCCGAATTCAACCAACAAATTGGAAGTACTATTGTTTGTGCTAAATTTTGAAAGTTTGCGCAAAATTACCATTTAAAATTAAGTCGGCGAGAAGAGTCAGATAATTTTGACATGCTTAGAATATTCAAGCCCAAACTTTTTAAATAAAAAATTATAGAAAAAATGAGAAATTGGGCGACAAATTTTGAAATTTTTAAGTGCGCGTATTACTTTTTCTTAGCTTTTTGTCGGATTTCGGAAATTTTGAATTCCTTTTTTCTTGTGGAAAATACTTCTATCGTTTCGGAAAAGCGGCCCCCATCATTCAGCCACACCTGGATACTGTTCATCGTGAAACGTCAATGTAAGCTGCCTAAAACTGACTTTAATTCACTGTTTTTTAGCAATTTATTAGCAGCTACATTAGATCAGAATGTCTCACGCGCTTGCAAAACTCCCAAAATAACTTCGAAAATTTTTTCTGACAATGTTTATGCGATTTTCCCCGTCAGAAATTGAAAACCCCCACAGATTACCGTAGAACCACAGAACAGCATTTTTCGTATCTTTTTGGATGTTTTATACTGAATCCAGATTTTTTTGTGTTTCTTTTAACCGATTTAGCTCCAAACCTATTCATATCATCTGGACAATGCGTTGAATTGGTAATGGGGTCAGTCGAGAAAAGGAGAAAGAAAAAATGCGCGAAAAAGTCGTGTGATATTTCGCAAGATCCGCAGAAAAAATCGCACGTCGCATCGCAGGGAAACCTAATTTGCGAAAATTCGCAGCAAGTATGAATGGAACACGCGATGCGTCGATTTTTGCGGATTGTCGCGCGATGGCAAGAAGTATGAATGGATCAAGCGATACGTCAATTCCACACCTGGGCGTGGTGGGGGGAGGGGGTATTCAGCCCCAGAGAAACCAAAATACCCCTGCCCCAGAAACCAAAGTACCCCCTCCCCGAATTCACTGTTTGAAAATTTTTTTGCTTTTTTTCGCAATTTTTTTTGATGCCAATAGATAGTGCTCAATGAGAAACGTTATAAAATGGTGTTTTTTCATCACACCATCATTTTTAAGGCCATCTTCTGACCTTTAAAATATCTTGTGCTCTCCCAGAATTTTGGTGCCGCCCACCTATAGTCAATTCGCACGATTTTCGCACGTTGCGCTATTTTTAGAAAAAGACACGCCATATAATCCTGCGACGCGATCCTGCTCATAAATCGGATCAGCGTGCACTGCTCGCCGATCCTGCGACTGCGATATTTCGCAAGTTCAGCGCGATGTGTGAAATATAAACCACACTGTTGTCTTTTTTAGTAAATGCGGAAGCGGTGTTTTAAGAACGAAATCATGCTAATAAAAAAGTAGAATACTAGCACACCCGGGCGTGGGGGTTAGGGGGTATGCACCCACCGAGAAACCAAAATAACCCCAGAATTAAAAATTTTTTTCTTCTTTTTCGCAATTTTTTGATGCCAATGGATAGTGCTCGATGAGAACCGTTGAAAAATTGTGTTTTTTCGTCATACCATCATTTTTAAGGCCATGTTTTGACCTTTCAAAAACCTTGCACTCTCTCAGAATTTTGGTGCCGCCCACAAATACTAGCAAGAAAAAATGCTCCGATGGAGCAAAAAAGGTGAAAATGTTTGAATTTCTGGATTGTTAAGTGTAGTAAAGGAGGATACTAGAGAAAATTTTCCCTATGCGCAAAAGCCATAAGAATGTGTCAAACAGGACTTTCTCTAAACAACGTCAAAAATCGGAGTATGTTTTGCGGCCTATGCCCGTTTTCGCAATCTGGAGTTGGCCATGAAGGTAGTGATCGTACGGGGACCCCGACCCGGACCCCGAAAAACCCCGGCCTAAACCCCGACCCCGACCCCGACCGGGGGCATGATTTTTCGAGTCGGGGTTGAACCTTTTTTCGGGATGAAATATAGCATTTTATTTGTTGGTACACATAAGAATTGTATAAATAGCAAATAAATTCGGAACAAGGACGATTCATTCACCAGCAAAATTAATATGTTAAACTCGACACTCGCGATATTTCATAAAAAGTACGTCTGGTCGCCATGTTGTTAAGACGTACATACATGTTCGCATATTTTCAATTATGAAGTGTGCCGGAATTACTGCGGAATCACAGGCGTAGCCGGGAGGGAATGGAGGCACATGCCCCCGGAATTTTTCAGAAATTATGTTGATTTTTCTGGCGCAATGGGTCCAGATCATTGAGTTTAAAAAGGCACAAACGTCAAAATTTTTCAGCGCTTCGCGCCGAGTCATTATTATTTATTGTTATACAGATCCAACGAATTTAAAAGCTTGAATCTGTTAAAATAATCCAGCACTTCGCAGCACTTTAGTGATTTAATGCACTATTAGTTCATTGAATGAAAACTGCACATGCTTGTTGAACATAATTGTAAAAGTGCGAAAATGTTTGCGTACCAATTTATCTATTCTCTGCTTTGTTTATCTTTCTTTACAAGGACACATAATTCTATTTTAAATGAAACGAAAGGCCAAATTTTTTTGTGTTTTTGCGCATTTTCTATTTTCTGAACTAGTTAATAAGAAGGCCGCAAATGGGCCTGGTAAGAACAAAATTCTCATCGATACATCTTTCAATGACTTATTGGTTGCGACCCGTTGCTGCGCTACATACTTAGCAAGGGTCGAAAAACGCATTTCAGCTCAGAAGTTTTGTGCAGTGTAGGTGTTCATCAATTTTAAGTTTTTTTGGACTCAATTCAGAACCGAGATTTTGCCAATTTGCGAAAATTTTAACTTTACTAATTAAAAATTAGAGTGCTTTTTTACAAAATTTTCGGAGGTTCTGCTCTGACCTCGCTGGTGGCGCTTGAGCGCGCCACCCCAGACCCCCAGCCGTACAATCTCGTTCTACATGTTGAAAGAGATTTTTAGGAGGACAGAAAAGGTAAAAGGATTAGGAATTTTTAAAAATTTTCGGCGCTTCGCGCCGCAATTAGTTCATCTGTTCTGTATGATTTAAGCGGTATGAACTGAGTTTAAAGAGTAAAAACGTCACAATTTTCCTGCGCTTAGCACCGCCGATTACTGTCTCAGGGCGGTAAAATATGACTGAATTACTTGATGCTTTGCGCCACTTATGATTTGCGAACTGTTTGTCAATAAAAAGGCGTAAATTCTACATGAAAACGTTAAAAATTTCTAAAATTTTCGGCGCTTCGCGCCATTGGCTCATCTACAATCAGTGCGCCATAGAAAACCGTTATGAAAAAACTGTGGAAGAATACGAAAGAGCGAGAGCGATTAGTGATTAAAATTGAAAGTAATGCTAAATTGTTAAAACCATGCTTGAACTTGGAATGAAAATGAAATGTTGAACATAACCAGCTTTATTAGTATGCTCTACAAATAAGTGAAGATATCGTTTTTATCCTTTACAAATTGGTATGTAATCATGCAATGTTAATTGTTTATCTTCAACCCCGACCCCGACCCCGACCCCGAAAACCGGGGTTTTTCATCCCCGACCCCGACCCCGGATCGGGGGTGAAAATCTGACCCCGTACGATCACTGCATGAAGGTACAGAATTTACTCCAATATTCTTTTTCTATCAGAGCATTGTGGAAGGTATCGTGAGATAGTTGATTAATTGATTATTTAACACACACGAAAATTTTTAAATTCTTCTTTGCGATACAGTGAAAAATCTTCTGTTACTATACCATGATTTTTTTACAGGCTGCAGAATATACTTCGATTTTTACGTTGTTTAGAGGGAGTCTATCTAACTGTCTAGCACATTCTTATGGCTTTTGCGCATGTAGGGAAGTTTTTCCTAGTCTCCTCATTTTACATCCTTTACAATGAAAAAATCCAAATATATTCACCTTTTTTGCTCGCGCCGTGAGATTATGTGAGACCGACTTATAAGTATCGCTGGCAATCTCTATTTGAATGCGATTTTTTCGTGTACCTTATTGCAAAATGCCATGAAATGATAGATTATGGAAAATGCATGTGGTTTTTACAGCCTTAACACTACACGTAGGCGTGGGGTTAGTCTCATACCTGGGCGTGAAGGGTTTGGGGTATGCACCCCCCAGATTTCAATTTTTGAAATTTTTTCGCAATTTTTTCATGCCAATGGATAGTGCTCGATGAGAAACCTTTGAAAATGGTGTTTTCCTGCCATACCACCATTTTTGAGGCCATTTTTTGACCTTTGAAAAAATCATGCACACCCTCCCCAGAAATTAGGTGCCTCCCAGCTATTACTAGTCTTCGTTTTTATCAATCGGAAAACATAACGTAAGCATGCATTTATACGAAATTGGTAATATTTCAAAGTATAATATGTAGATACCTGAGTAAATAATTAGATACAATAAATGCATTTTTACTAAACAATAATTCCAAAAATACATCAAAAAATGTCGATTAAATCGAATTCGAAAATTCAAAAATGCAGAATATGTCCAGCTGTGTATAAATATGTGCATGTTAGTCGAAAGACTCCAAATTTCATTAAGACCGATGCGAATTCGGACAATTTGAATTTTCAATGAAATTTTATTTAAAATCATGAGTACGTAGACTGGCCGAGTTTAGAGCTTGCATTGGACAACAATGTCTAAAACTTTTGGGAGGATCGAAAATTCCGCAAAGTTTAGAAAGGTCGAAAAAAGCTGGTGATAATGCGAAGAAAACATCCTTTCGCTGACGATTGTCGTCGAAGTCTAAAGCTGCATCAAAGGAAATTGCATGAACTAAAAAAATTTAAAATGTTATCTTCAGGGGTTCACGCTTACTTGTGGTTTAGATCATATGCAGGCAAGGGTGAGGCGAGGTTGTTTAGACCCTAGATGCAGAAATAATACCCGCTGACCATACGTGTGCTTGGGAGGGGCTTTGACACCCTAGAATGGCAACTGACCCCCTCCCGCGAATGTCTGCGAGCCCCTCCCTCCAGCATTTTCAATGTTTTGTAGAAGTTGGTAATAGTTGTGTGCTTTTTATAAGCGTTTTTAGCTCATTTTTGGCTCAAAAATCTTAAATTTTCGGCGATTCGCGCCATATACACATTTTTTGACTATTTTTTATTCAATTTACTCGATTTTGTCAAAAAAGTTTTCCAGATCTTTCTTACGTTTTCATGTTCTAAAGAGGACGAGCATTGTCTGAAACCTGTTTTGGGCCTGACTCCATCCCCCAGAATTCCCATGCTGTAAATGTATGCCAGCGAACCTCAGCTTGAAGTTTTAAATTTTTTGCGATTCTTTTATCCTCCAGACCCCTTAGAATGTGATCGCTGCCCATGCAGATCTAGATCCCTCTGCTCTGCAGTTATCTTACAAAACGATGCAGCAAATTCGCCTAATCCGACAAATCATGTAATTGGGCCTTCAAATGCGAAATGTAATTTATCACATGCTGCAAAAGCTCGAAGGTCGAAACGCGCGTATTTTTGGGCAACGTCGGCACCAAATTTTGCAATTTTCTTAAAGTCTCGATGGTTTCGGGCGAAATATCTTCGCGACGATGTCGTCGAGTCGTGACGTTTCGCCGATCGACTGCGGTGCCAAAATTTGCTCGGAAATCAACGCGACCCGTCGTCGTAGTCGTTGCTTCGTTCATACTCCTATAAACGTATCGATTCTGCCGATCAAAGTTCGAATTATCGGAAACCCGCCGATTCTCGGTTTCAAAATTTTCGGAGTCGAAATCCAGAAAAGCTCCAAGCGCGCTAGAATTATAATCGTTGCCGCTGACGTTAACGCGTCGACGTCGTAAGAAATTTGGCGTCGTTCCAAAATTAATCTCTGCCAAAATACAACGCGATTGGCTAGACATAACGAAACCGGATTAAGTAATGGAGAAGAAATATTAGAATTACTGGTTCTAGCGGCAGATTGCGAATGAGTGCTATTAGCGGAAAGAAATCACGGCTGGTTGTTTTGGTAAGAAGATGAAAAGCTAGCTAGCTAACTAACGTCATAGGTCGATAAAGCTATCACACATAATATAATAGCAACGGACACTGTAGCTATGTGGGTACAATGGAAAATAAGATACGGTAGCCCTCCCGAGGCAACAAAATTTGCATACACTGAGCGCATGTGATACGAGCTACACGACGTGGAGAGTTCAAAAGAGCGAAATAGCATGATTTATCAGCGTTTTTGTTCACAGAGCTTAAAAAGTGACATATTTTACATACAGGCATACGTACATACACAGGAAGCTTAAAGCCGCGTTCCCACGGGCGCCCGAGTATGTTAGCTTATGTTATTATAAGCTAAATATTACACTAGCTTACACGGCTAGCGTTACTCCAAACGCAATAAACACGTGGAGCCAACAGAAATAGGAGGAGGGCGTGTATTAGCTGACATTTCGTGGGACTGTTGGGTTTACGAACGGAAGCTTTTTCACTCATTTAACAATCGATAAATCTGGGGAGACCGGACCAAGCAAGCAGGTGGTAGACGATCAGTCAGCTGTCGTTCAATCAAACATATTGCGGTAGAAAGCCTGGAAATTAAAGCTAGTGACATGTGCGTACTCGTACGAAATTACGACGGAACCTCCATTATCCGGAATAATGTTTACGACATTGCTAACACGCATTAGCTCTGAGGGTATATCTACTGAGTAATTTTTAGAATTTTAAGAACTCGCATTCATCAGCATTACCACCTGTGCGACAGGTAGAGCTATTAATTAATGAGGCGCTCATTTTCCGGAACATAAACAAGAAAAAGCGTTGAATCGCTTGACGCAGCAGATGCGGAAGTTGCTGAAGCAAATATTAATTATTAATAAATTTGTAAGCTAAATCAGCGAAGATGTGAAGCACGCGAATGACGAGATTAGAAAAATACATTATGTTTACGCGTAAACATGTTGCTGACTTGCCACTGTTTGCTTATTTAGACACGAAAAATTTCCAGCACAAATATTTTCATGACCTGGTTGCCATTTTGCTTATTTTTTAGCTTCATAAAAATGTGCTCAATCACATGTCAGCTTGATTTATATTGAAAAAGGACTATAAGATCCTATTTTGCTCTATTACGCATAAGGAATAAAAGAAGCGACAAACTATTTGATTTAAATCAGATCTCAGAGGCAGCAAGAAAATAATTTTAAAATGATTTTTATCTCTGAACTTCATTTTTTGATTTTTTAATTTTGTGACTTACACAAATGGAATTTTTCCGCGTGAAATAAGACAAGGATTTACTCAAACGAATTAGACATCAAATCCTTAATTGAGAAAAACAAGGTTTCGAAAACACAATTTTGCTCGGATAACAATATTCAAAACATAATTTAAAAAAATGAATTTTTGAATTTTTTTCAAAGCGAACAGCTCTGTCCGAAAAAACCACACGACGTTAGATGCGCCATACCACGAATATACAAGGGAGTTTCATAAGTGAAAGTGGTCAAAAAATATTGCAAATTACTAGATTCACCTACCGTTTCTTCCAACTTTATGTAGGCGTCTTGTAAACTGATAAAATGACAATCAATGCTAACAAGACATTTGATGTAATGAAAAAATCAAATTAAATTATCTGTAAGCCAAAAAATCACTGCCCAGAATAAAAAAAGCTATTTTTTACTGTGGATCAAAAAGTACTACGTACGTGATGCGAATTGAAATATGAAATATGGTACATAACATCTCGCCTTTCACTCTACTCATATTTTTCCTATGATTTACATACTTACCGATACGAGTATATAGCAAATAGGAGAATCGTTAGTTCAACTGTTCCTTATGGCCAGAATAGAGAATACGGAGCGTATGCAAAAAATTATGTCCAGTATTTTCGCACGATTGAGCAAGGTCATGGGTGAGAATGAAAGGTCGTGCCTTTGCCTCATAATAATATGCAAAATAACACCGCTCAGCACTTTCACTTAATTGGTCATTAAATGCCAAATGTGTAAGGCCAACTATTTGAATATCACGCTCCTTTTGAATGGCAATTCCACAAGTAATGCACCCTAAAAGCTTATTGTTTTGCTGTCATACTGCATAATTTATGTACTGATCCCTCAATTTACGCGCGACTAGCATATACGTAAATGTATGATCATACCTGCTTGTTCAGGGTGGTTAATAACCTTTTGCTAGGGGGTCAGTGCTATAACTATAGAGCTTGGGATCAAATCAAATATACCATTGGATAGAGAATTTAAAACGGAATTTTTTGATGCCAAATTAAAAATCAATGTGACTAAGACCGGCAAGAGAAATAGTTTTTAAACGATCGGGGTATGAACACAATTAATGAATGTCGATTTTCGATACTTATCAAAATATTTTTCACGTTTCTGTATAAAGTTTTATATCAATACCAATTAGGTCCTATTTTTGGCCTGAAAAATATTTGGTCGTTGGTCAGCTGTTTTTGTTCACGACAAGACGCCTTGCATGCGAGCTAATGCAACCCAACATTTCTTAAAACAATCAAACGTCCAATTTTAAGGGTAACGATATTTAGCCCGGAAATTCACTCAACTCAAATGCCGCCGAAACCATTAGGCCATTCATAAAGATGAAGTCAGGGCGCAAATACTCGCTAAAATCTGACTGGTCGATAAACATATGAAATTTTGCACAGAAAGGAGGAAAATATTTGGAAAAGTCTTGAAAATCGACGTAGTCTGTTTATTGGTATGTGTTCATATTCAGATCAGTTTGAAAGCTGTTTCTCGCACAAGCGATAGTCATACTGATCACTAATCTGGTATCAATAAATTTCGTTTCACATTCTCTATCTGATGGTATATTTGGTTTTGATCCCAAGCCCTGTAGTTATAGCGCTGACCCCCTAGCAAAAGGTTGCTAACCACCCGGTACAAAACAGTACTTTTTCCTAAAAAATTTGCACTGTTTTGCGGAATAAACTCCAAAATAAAAGTAACAATATTGATTTTTTGCTTAATACAAAGCAAATATTATGCTTGGGGACACATTGCCAGAATGAATTCCCCTGTAGGTAATCATTCTAAAGATTTACTTTTTAATTAAACGCGCAGAGGCGGCTATTTTAAAGACTAAATGATAAATGCATATAGATATTTTTCGAATAAACATTTAGATAAATACAAGTGTACCTAGAAGAATATATGTCGCCTTTTTTTATTCAAGAGCCCTTCTGACATGCAAGCTTTACGTTTAAAAGTTTGGATATGAACTCTAAATACAGTATTAATTTAGCACAACGAATAATTATCAAATCGCCCTATATGCGTGCAAAAATATAATCGATTAAATGCACCGCAAATTGGGTAATGATTAGAATTCAGTATTCGAATTCTTTTTCGTCGACTAACAAGTTTTAAAAATTATTCAAGATCGATAAGAATGAATTTGCCCAAATATTTCATTTCCGTTTTGCTTGATTTGCAAAAGAAGTAAAATCTTGAAATACGACAGTGAGTCATGCTAATCAAATCGACGATCCTTTGACGCAATTTAATTGGCAGAGAACTAATATTTTCGAATTTCGAATGCAAATTACTTCTATTATCCTGAATTACTTAGCGAAGCTTAAAAAACTACTATGTATAGTCTGTTTCACACAAGTTTGGGCATAAATTTTAAAAACTGTGTGACAATAAGCCAGGCAGATTGCGATTATAGCATTGGTTTAATATATAATTATCGTAATCCGTCGGCTAACTGTGGGAAAAAATTCTTAAAATTTATGCCCAAACTTATGTTAAACAGACTATAGGTAACAACGTGCATCAAAGTATTCGAAAAAAGCCGAAATACGTTTTTATGATCTTTGAACTAAGGTAAGACAACGTTGTACTCGTGAATAGGACGACCGCATATGAACGAGGTAGCTTAGAAACGGTCTTGATGGACCCCATCCCACCATCGAGAATCCGACCGCTTCCCCTGCATTCCCTTCAGAATAAAATGAATGAAAATGTTATCCTTTTTTTGCAATTTTTTGATAGCAGTGGATTTAGCTCGATAAGAAAAACAAGAAATAACGTTTTGGCCTGCCGCCAATTATGATCCCTATTAAGAAAATATCATTTAGGCTTACGTAAATGCTCTGCTTCATCATTGCCGAGGTTGACGAACTAAGACCAAGCTATTTTTCCATTATATTTATCTTTTGCACGAATTGAGAATTTTGTGTTATTCTTGTGGTGAACAGAAAATTGACACTTAGTTTATTTCCAAATTTCAAATAAACGATGACTAGAGGCATACATATGGGCGTCAGGGGGTCCGTATTCCCCGAGAATCCAGCGTACTTCCCCCATCCCAAAAAGATCGATACACCCCATATTTGAATTTTTGGTGCCATATGGAGATTTGGTCTCATTCCATCGGACCTTCTCCCAGAATTTGGTTGCTGCCCACCTTGCAAGTACTTTTCCATTGAGTGGAATATGAATGTCTGGCCCAAAAAATTTTTCTTACGCACTCGATTTATACGCATCCGTAGTCAAATGGTCTATATTAGCAGCTGATTTTGCGCCAGACAGGTTAATTGCGTGTTTAACCCTCCGTTTTCTATCATGTTTTTGCATGTACCATCATGGCATAAACTCCTAGTGAATATTAAGCTATGCCTTCTTGACATTCTCTGACAGCTATTACTTTCATTTAGTGCAATTTTTTATGCTCTTTCTGAATATGTATGTTATTTTATGTGAAAATTATTTTTGGAAGAGGTATAATTAAAAAACTATCACAATGCATAAGAATAGGCACCTGTTGGACATTATGCAAAAACGAGAAAAAGTAGATTTCTGTTGTGTTAAGCACATCCAGGGGTTAGATTTAAAGAGCTGTAAAGGAATAAACCACTAAATTTTCTTATTAGGACCTTATTTTCCCATCTTGAGTTTTTGTGATATCACTGTAAATAGGCCAGAAAATGCCTATTTCTTACTACTCTATAACTCTCTTTGATCTAAACCCTTAAAAACGATGTAATTGAAGCCAGAACAAGGCTAGGCAAAGTTTTAGACATATGGATAAGGTAGAATAGAAAAAAATGCTACATAAGTGATTCATTATGCCTCCGGCATAGGACACTGTAAACGGAGGGTTAATTTGCCGGTTCCTTTTTTTATAATGAAATTTGGTTTAGCTTTGTCGAGTGTTAGTCAGTTCATGCCAATTTGATGATATTCTTAACGTTTAGATTATTTATCGATACAGTGAGAGTGAGAGAGCTAAAATTTTGTAAATATAAAAGGAAAAAATTATTCGTTTAATCGAAAGCGTCGTGCTTCTCATATAAGTAATGTTTCATTAGCCTAAATATATCTTGCTTCATTTTCTACTTTGATAGCCTTGACAAACCGCAATGACAGCGTGATATCTTATCTATTGAGTCATAGTTTCGAATTTTGTCTTAGTCAGCGCCCAGACGAAGAGATATGTGTACATGTAATAAATTTTAATACAATTAATACTAAGATATATTCACGCGTATGTAGCTAAGGTCGGTTTTTAATTATTTTAATACAAATAAAACGAAGATGTATCTACGAGTATGTAGTCAATAACAATTTTTGAATTTTTGTTACATCCACGAATTAGAGTGTTTTGTTTTTTTCATCTTTTTGATGCTTAAGCGAAAAAACGCATTGTTGCATCGTTCCACTTGAAAACCGACGGCTTTGATGGTAAAACCTGGAAATGCGCAGAAAATGGCTAATTCAAATGGAATTGGCGTACCGTGATGTAATAATACGCAAGTGTTTTCCGGCGCTGGTGGTCCCTTGGGCAATTACGAATTACGCCTGGTTGTCGAGAAGTTTTTGCCCGAAACGGTTGTATCTTATGATATCATTAGCTTCAGTGTTGAAATTAATTAACGTTTAAAATTGTAAGCTTTTAATGTTAGCTGTCGGAGTGACTCAGTCGAAAGGTTTATTGTGTCTTTATAGTTATTGAAATCGAGCACGCATATATAATTTTGGGGATCGGGCTTTTTCACCTAACCCATAAAGAGCTTTTGCCCCTTCACCTTCCCTCTAAAAAATGTTTTTTCACCGTTCCTATAAAAATCAGCGACTTTCAAAAATTTGATTAATTTCTCATAAAAACTGGCACATTTTTTGAGCCTTTCACCCCAAAATTTTTATGCATGTGTGCATATCAAGAAACTAAGATGCTGAGTTTGAGCTGACTTGATGCTCATGTACCTACGACCCCATCCAAAGTTTGTCATCCCCATCCCAGCCCATAGCAAAAAATTGTTGACCCCCGATTTTTGGAGAAATGTGAATCTGTTGGCTAAAAGATTTTCGGTCGTTTTTTAGCCAAAAATTGGAGGTCATTCACAACCCCCTCCGCTAAAAATGGCCGAGGATCCCCAACCCAAATTCAAACCATTAGATTGATGTATTCAAAGTTGCACTTCACAGAAATGCGTCTACATGCTGCACTTGCTTTTTGAAGACAAAAGTTTCCGACTTAAAAAAGCAATCAACGAGGGTTTTAAAGTTTGGAGGAATTGGACTCTCGGAAACACCAACAGATGAAACAGATAAATCAATTTTTTTTGAGTTTTTTCGTCAATTTTCTCGATTTTTGATTTCCATAGTCCCTAAAATAATCATCCGGCCCTTTATTGAGTTTTAAAATTTTTAGACCTCTTTTAAATCCAGCAGAATTTTCATTCTGTAATATGGATGTGCATAGAAATTTCAATCGTTGCATACAGATTTTAGTCACTCGAACCTACTCCGTATAAAGCATAAAAAATTTATGTAGGTCCAACATACATTACGTTCACTTATCGCGCGATTTTTTTATCAATCGTTCCTGAATATACACGATTGCAGCCATTTCAGTCGAATCTCGATTAAAAATCAAGCGATCAAATTAATATTTTGGTGGCTAGTTCCTGAAACTTTGCTGGAAAATAAGGACCATATAATAGACAATGACCAAAAGTGGGTGAAAAAAGTCGTTAAAATTTTCAAATATAAAAAATTCAACCTAAACCTCAAATTTAGAGATTCGTAATCGTCCTGTTCGAAGGCTTGAAGCGAGAAACCTTTGAGATTTTCAGAATTAAAATTTCATATTTTGAATTTCAAAAACTTTAAAGTTTGTCCAAAAGTGATTGACTGCAAAATAATTAAAATTCTCAATTGCAATATTTGGACGATTAGTACGAAATTTGATTTCTAATAACGACATTGAGAAGCATTTAGTTTAAGATGTACATATACGTCGTTTGAGCTCATTTTGATCAGCAATAGCATTACTTTTGAATCGGGTCGATTTTTCACGCCCTGCGACTTGGCAAATATTTAACTATCACTCCTTGCCCTTATACGTAATCTTTACGTAGGTATGTTATATTAGTTTTAGAGGGCAGGACGTAATAAATAACGCATTCAATCAGCCATTTGTTATCATTACCTAAACAATAAAACTGGTTTTGAGAATAAGAGCACTTCATAAATTACGCTTATTTAGTAGGTACTTATTCGCGTTCTGTCTTCGCTAAATTATAACTCGTTTAACTTTTTCAAATAGTGTAATTTTAGGGTTTTTCTGACGCTCATTGTACGAATTGCAGGCTTTAAAACTGAGGCATGTGGATACATCACCAAATTTTGACCCCCTTAGCAGTCGCCATTGAGCCCTAACTAGTTTAGAGCTTATTTTTAGTGCTCAAAACAGAAAGTGTTTGTTTTCTGCCTAACTTTGCAACGTCCTGAGCCTCTCGTTTGGGAATTATACGGCTAAATTGGATTTCAATTTAATACGATTATTGATCCTAGTTTTTTCAATTAGAAATCATCCATTTTATTCGAGAGTATTGATCTGACTTTTTGAATCAGGTCGCTTGTTGCACAAGCTGTAATTTAGGATTTTATTATCACGCATTAAGTAACTTCATAAACGTACGCAGGGGTAGGCGAGCGGCCGCTTCCCCTTAGCTCAAACGTAATTTTGAAAAGGTAAGATGTTGCATGGAAAATGAGGAAAATTAGCATCTTTTTATCGAATAATTCCACACGTTTTCGGCGCTTCGCGCCCTAGGATCCTTATTTTGCATTCAAGCGCCGCCAAAAAAACGATATTTTCATTGTATAAAAAATGAAACGTTTTTAAAAGTTTGGATTTTATGAACTTATAAATAGAACGTATTCGGAAACGTCAGAAAATGCACTTTATCTTCCGCCCGGCATATCCCAAAATATAGCGTCACCAATTTTCGATTCGCCTCCCCCTTAAAAAATCCTGTTTACGCCCCTTAGTAACATCATACTTTTTAAACCTATTTATTGTGACGACATCGACAAACTGCGCATTTAAATCATTGGAGATTATAGTGCTTATGAACAATTTTTGCGTTCTTGACGTCCTAGGCACCGCTCGCTTCATTTCCAAAAATTTACTACATCATAAAATCCAAGCTGCGTTTTCCTGTCAGAAAACTGTAAAAATGCATTTTTACAATATACAAACGAAGATTGCTACGTTTGGCATTTGTCCTGCACATCTAAATTAGAATTAAAAAAATCAATCAAATTACCTTGATGTAAATTTAGCTCTCGCGAGCTATTATTTTTTATGATCCTGATGATAATACGCGTATGATAATACGCAATTTTATCATCGTATAATGGTGAAAAAAGAAGCATCAAGGCAGAAAGTCTGTAATTTAATTTACTAAACCGACATAATAAATTTTGCAATTTTTGCTGTAAGGAACGTAAATAAATACATACAAATCCGTGAATTTTTCATTGCGATACTAAGTGTTCAAAATTTTTAAGTTTAGAAAATGCTAAAAGTTATGGCATTACGTGACGTCATAATTTATACGAAGTTACGTTTTGATATTTTTCATGCATCCTATAATGGCAGGAGCGAGAAAGATGCTGGGAAGCAAAAAACATCGGCTTGTTGATTTCTTCGGATTAAATTTATTTCGCTTATGATAAAAAATGCAAAATACCAAATACATATCACAATAAACCGAAGAAGGTGACAGCTTATTTCTTCACAGGTTTAGCTGTGTGATAAGAGCATGCAAATTCTGTGCATTCTGAATTAAACCATCGAAAAAAGTATAGCAAGAAAATCGCGAGAAATAATTCAAATATTTTATCTTTCGGCACTTGATAATTCAATCAATTCAAACATTTGCTTATGTTGTTTTTTTGTGAAGAACAAATTAAAAAATTTTTTGGCATGGATATTCAATGAAAATAAAACTATAGACAACGGTTATTTTGTGATTTTATCCTAGAAGCAGATTCTTTATATTCTTTCATTTTTTAATCAATTTTTATCAAAGTTTATTTTGAAACGTCATTTTTAGATTCGAGAAAGATTATTCAGGTTTGCTAAATAAACTTAATTTAATCTTTGATTTCAGCGGCAGCATGGGATTGAAATGTTCAAGAGAAGCCTGCGAAAGCCAGAAAATTAGTAATTCGTCGAGACCGTATTTTGTAATGATTATCGCTCGGGATCGGCCGGTCAATAGGATAAAAATAACTATGGCTGATAAACACGTTTTGCATATCGTACAAAAGGCCATCGGCGAAGTAATTTTTCTACTGTTAGAATTTTGTCATTGGCTTTCCTTTTATACACACAGGTCATTAGCCATTTTACTTAAAATTCGACAAATTTACATAATATATATATATATATATATATATATATATATATATATATATATATATATATATATATATATATATATATATATATATATATATATATATATATAAAGATAGAATAAATAAATTAGATTATTAGAATAAACGTAATTTAATTAAAATTACCCAGAAATTTACCGAAACATAGGATCAGCGAGCGCTCTGCTGAATGTCCACTTGCTTTTGCCTATTAAAAAGTAATTTCTCAACTGAAATTTATTTACTTTATTTCGTCTGTCCTGAAGGCCTCAGAAGTAACAAAATTCACATTTTTTAATGGTTTGATTCGCTTCTATATATTTTTTGCACATTTGGAATGTATTTTACCTACGCAAGATGAGAAAATAAGTATGAAAGTTAATTTGAATGAGCTTATATCTGTAATCTCAAACATTTCTCTTGTGTTTTTCACATGTTTGCTTGTTCACAAGATATTGCATGAACGCAAAATTTCGATTAAGAAGTCCATCGGTATTACATACTTATTGTTCAGAGCATTTTAGGCGCTATTTTCCATAATTAGTGATAATAAAACGATCTTAACTCCTTATCGTTCAATCAATAAAGTTTAATATGAATAAAAACAATGAATGTTGAAAAATTAAATAATCAATCACGAAGTTATATGTCCTCTTATTAAATAAGGAATGGGCACTTTATTACTTATGCTGATAAATTTTGTCTGGTCAAAGGTAACTATTTAATATTTTCTCTCGGATAGATATTTTAAATTGACTCGATAGACTGAAAACGCTCAGCTAATTGGAGAATCAATCAATCAAAAAGCGTTTATCGATTTTGAAATATAAAGCAATGGTGCCTGCCTATTTGTCTTTCATTGTCAGATGCACGTACTTTATATAAGTTTCTGGACGAAATTTAACTCCTCTCACTCTGTAAATAAAACAGATTGGTACCAGAACACAAGTAATAGCATGGAACCAGTGACTTTTCCTCAAAAAAGATTAATTTTTGATTTATGCCGTAAAGTTTATTAAAAAAATTGGAAAAAAGGATTTCAAAAGTTTTTAATTTCTTGCCCGTTGAATTGCTAGGAACTTTTCATGTTCTGAGGGTCCAGACCATAGATGCACAGCATGGTCAATCTAGGAAGGAGTCTTTGTGCTTTTTTAGGTTAAAAACACTGCAAAAACGGATGGAGGCGTTAAAATAGCGGTTAAACTACGTTATTACACAGTTTCTGGTCATTTCAAAGCACTTTTGAAGAAAATTCTCATTTTTCATCTATTTGGCCTTCATTTTGCCTCATTTTCCTCTCCATTCTGGGGGTTGTAGAACCCCCAACCCCCAATATGCATGTCTGGTTTTGAGTATACGTGTTTTTGGTGGGTGGCAGTGGGGGATTGACCCCCCGGAAAGGCTAGTGACCTTCTCGCAAAGTAGCTGTCGACACCCCCTAGAACTGTCGATCTTGTGTAAAAATCGGAAAAAGGATGCTTTTTTAATTGTTTTTAGCTCATTTTAGGCTCAAAAGTGTCAAAATTTTGGAATCACATTTTTTAACTATACTTTGTTAGATATGCTCGATTTTTTCGATTTTGTACAGAATTTTTATGTTTTGATGTTTTGGAAAGAAGAACTAGCATTGTCCAAAACGTCAAAAACAGTGTTTTTGATGTATACCCACATTTTTAGCCCATGAAAAGACATTTGTTTAAAATTTTTAGGCCTGATCCCTAACAATTTCCATGCTTTTCATGCATGGTCCAGACTATAGATGCACAGGATGGCCGATCTGGGGGGCAGCCGGTCTGAAGGGGTCAAGCACTACGCTTTGTTAAGCCAAAATGACCTCAAAAATGGTATAAGTGCTAAAATAGCGTTAAAACTACGTTATTGCGCAATTCCCAATCAATTTAAAGCACTTCTGAATAAACTTTTCAATTATCATGCATTTTAGGCCTTTATTTTGCCTCATTTTCCCGAGCAAATTTACCATTATCTTATTCTGGGGTTCTAGTCCCCCCAAATCCCCCGCATAAATGTCTGGCCCAGACCCCAAGCCCATGTGTGAATGAATTACTTTTTGAACAGATTTGTGAACCGGATTTGTGCCTGTTTGGTCGCGATTCAGTCGACGGTGCTTTCGAAATCAAATTTCAAACAAACACGGGCAGTCGGCTAATCAACCGCGTTGACAGCAAGGATCAGTCAGATGAGAGTAAAACGTAACTCGGCGCACACCGCCTTCTACTTCAAAGCCGTAAAAGATGATATTCCCTCATTTTTTGCTGAAAAGATCGTAAATAATCACAATAGAGTCAATAATTCGGTTGGGACATCGTGTTTTAAGGTCAATATTAGCAAATTTTTGGGTTTAAGACGCATTACATGATGAATGTCAGGTTAAGCGATGTCTTACACAAATTAAAACAATAAAGTGAGTTATTAGAATTGATTTTTTGTTGTGCACTGAAAACGGAATGCATTATTAGCAAATTATTTACACTTTGTAAATATTTTCTATATTATTGAATTTTTTGACTAAAAAATTCGATTTTATTGAAAAAAAACAATCATGGCATTGCGCATGCGATAAACTGGGCTTTAGATTGTGGTAAGATTTTCCGGTAGGACCAAACAAACTGCCTTTAATTAAATTTGTTCCAACATAAGCTGTCGGAAAATCCCCTTTGTTGCAACCTAAGCGCCGAAAATTGCTTTCCATCATCAGATTTTTGTGGACTAGACCATGATTTTTCAAATGATAATTAAACTTCAATTCGCCTCTTAACTCTTCATAAATCTTCAAGTGGTATTAGTACAATAGCACTAAGTTCCGGCACACTAATTTTAAATACCAATAAAGACTCGTGGCTTTTTAATGGGTGTCTTAAAAGGCATAGATTCATCTGAAAATTCTAAAAACCTATACAGATACCCTCAAAATTGAATTTAGGAAATATTTCAGGTTTTTTATTTTTTGCCCCGTCACGACCCTCCAGAATGTGATCGTTGCCATGTATGGGCAGCGACCAAATTCTGGAGGTCCGATGGGACAACATTGCCAAAAATAGCACCAAAAATTCATTGTAAAAATGAGCTAAAAACGCTTGAAAGGGCACGCTTCATGCAACTATTACCAACTTTTACAACAAATCGACAATTCAGGGGGGTCGCAACTATTTTGCGGGGGGAAAGGTCAGTTACCATTCTAAGGGGGGTCAAAACCCTTCAACCCCCCAAGAACATGTCTGTGGCTGACCCCCTCCAGACTGGTCATGCTGTTCATCTATGTACTCTCATAAGCAGCTTGCTTACAATTTTGTTTCCGATTTGTTTTCTTGCAGAGCATTTATATCATTACCGAATGTTCAACTGTATATATCATTACTGAATATTTTTATCCAACTTCTCTATTTTCTCTGATTTTTGCAGTACGTGAAGCATAGATACAAGTTTTGTTGTAAATTTTTCAGCAATTAATAAGTCGACGGCGAATGTACTCCAAAAGAATCAAGCACTCAATATACAGTTTAAGCGTCTTTTGTGCAAAATATTGCAAGAAATTGTGGCCAACGGCTGGAAATTGGTTTTCAGCTCGGACAAGAGCACGCCGAATTCGGTCGTCGATCTGACTACGTGGTTCTTCCAAAAATTGCCAAAAGTGCGGTCCGCTTCGACGGCTCAGCAACAACAGGCGCAAGAAAAGGAACTTTTTTTGCATCAGCTGAAATTCGATTTCATTTGCCTCAGTTTTAATGGATTAAACGGCGTGCAACTGATCAATTGTGACAACCAAAGTCTTATTCGATGTTTAAGGAAAACTATGATAAGTAAGCATTAGGGTAAAAAATGCCTAAATTGGGCTTTTCTTCCGTACGCAGCATACCTGGGCGTGGGAGGGGGTTTGGGGGGTATGCACCCCCAGAAACCAGAATACCCTCTAGAAGCCAAACCCCCAGAATTCAAGTTGAGAAATTTTTTTGTTTTTTCCGCAATTTTCTTATGCCAATGGATAGTGCTCCATGAGAAACGTTGAAAAACGTGTTTTTTCGCCATGTTACCATTTTTAAGGCTATTTTTTGACCTTCGAAAAAATCTTGCAACCTACCCCTCCCCCAGAACTTTGGTGCCGCCCACCTATGGTGCGCAGTACCAACATATAAACAGGCAGATAATTTTTTTTGCTAGTAAAATACCGAAAAATAAAAAATAAAAATGTCGAAGTAGAATACAAAAAATAAAAAAATAAAGAAAGTAGAAGACGGTATAAAAGTTCAAAGTATAAAAAAGTTATGAAGAGATTAACAGTGATGAAGGAAGAAATGAAAGGTATAAAAAATTGGGTACTTAACATTAAATGATATAAAATAAGCAGGTCTATAGAAGACACACCCCAATAACTTTAGAAGCACAATAGCTAAACAATTAATTGTTTGCAAAGGAAAAAAGAGGGCCAAGATCAGATATGCCAAATTCATAATTTGCTGCCGACGGATTTGAAAATAGGCATTTCGTTAAAAATTTCTGGAGGTTAGTTCTTTCTAAATAAACATTTGAACAATGGCTCATCAAATGCCGGCCCCATTTTTTAGGCAAATTACTTTTTCGCTGTCGAAAAATCGGAGTTTTACTTAGTACGAAACAATCGCAACCGGTCAAAAAGCATAAAAAACTAACGGCGTTTGTACTAAGAAAGGCATTTTTATCTTTAGAAAAACTCCAGTCTTTCAGCTAAGCTCAGTGTCCAAGCAAAATGCATCAAAAACAGCGCACAACTTCTTTTGCATTAGCGTAGCTGACATAATTCGAGCTTTGTACTGAATTGAGCATATATGTACGATAACTTGCTTAATATTAGATTAATAATATTAATATTATTATATAATATTACATAGTATCATAGTGTGTTGACTAATTGATTAATTTATAGATTAATCAAAAATTTGTCGAAATTAAATAAGTGCATGTAAAAAATAACAGTAGATACGGGTTGAATGGCTAAAAGTCTTCAGTTTAGTAGAATCACATAGAAAAATTTACATCTCGGTCAAGGCTTTGAAACTTTTGTCAGCATGGCACATTGCTAAAGTTTACGTTTCCTTTTTACGTAATAAAACATTCATGTCAAGCAAAGGTCTTAAAAACGATAGTATGGCGAAAAAACACCATTTTCAACATTTCTCATCGAGCACTATCCATTGGCATCAAAAATTGCAAAAAATGCAGAAAATTTTCAAAAGTTGAATTGTGGGGGGTATTGGTTTCTGGAGGTGTATTTGAACTTCTAAGGGGTGCATACTCCCAAAACTTCCCCTCCCACCACGCCCACGCGTGCAGTGGACCCCCAGAATTATATTTTTAGTAACGTTTTGGCAATTTTTGGCGATTTCACTCAACCAGACCCGCCCTCCACCCAGAATTTTCTTGCTGCCCGGCCATGTATGGTTATGTAGGTTTTGACCCTCAGAAAGGCTAATGACCAGCACAAAATAGCTCCTGGCCATAGAATTAGCGATTTAGAAAAGCGTAGAATAGGTTTTTAAAGCGTTTTTAGTTACCTTTTGATTCAAACGCGTCAAATTGTGGGCGCTTCGCGCCATGTACTAATTTTTTATTACATGTTAATATTATATTTACTCAAATCTCTAATATTTTTTGAAATGTTCCTGTTATTAAGTTAAGAAAGGACTAGCATCGTCAGAAAGGTCAAAAAATAGTGTTTCTGACAAATTTTCTGAATTCTAAGCCCAGAAAAGGCGTTTTATAAAAATTAGTTAGTATGCAACTGATCGATTTTCAGAAAAATACGTTTGACCAACAGACCTTATTCGTATATAAATTTATCTCAAGATTATCCGCGAAATGATAAGGATGTTTTTTAAAGATTTTAAATTTTCTACAAGCCTTATAGGAATTTAATCATTCATAAGTACATACGCATATGGCATCAAGGAAGA
This sequence comes from Mermis nigrescens, assembly GCA_036768485.1. Taxonomy (NCBI): domain Eukaryota; kingdom Metazoa; phylum Nematoda; class Enoplea; order Mermithida; family Mermithidae; genus Mermis; species Mermis nigrescens. Next base: position 24,896,002 of record JAVLUZ010000154.1, on the reverse strand, counting down.
AAAGTTTCACTCGGGGAAGGACTACGAAATAAAATTGGGCGGTTCGCCTTTCAACGGCAATGACCCGGAGGAGAATTTATCAATAAAGCGAGCCATTTTGGACATTTTTCGACGATTCAGCGAGCAAGGATTCGATTTTTACAGTACGGCAAATCTGACCGGTGCCGCGACCGATTGTTTATTTTTCACCAGGTGAGAATGAAGTTTTTAGAAAAGAATAATTTCGAATTTTTAAACTTGCATCCATTTTGAATTGAATTGACTTATTCTAAGTGATCGTCCGAAATTCGTAATCGCAAAAACTATATTTTTTGGCACACTTGTTAAGTGAACAATTATTTAAGATGTCTCAGTTGCAGACTGTTTTATGCAGAATTTGAAGCTCTTTTATCGTTACCGTTACACAACAACAAAATTAGGCAATATGACGAAGTCGATTTGGTGTATAATTGACTGAATATTTATTTATAAGTGAAGCTTTTGAATGAAAAATGTATAATAAAATCTTGAGGAATTTATGCAAATGTGAAAACAATTTTTGGGGTGGAGATATTATTACCTACATCTAGTAAATTAACGCTTTCCGTGCGATTTTCAAGCTAGATAAAGTCAATTTTTTTCTTCACATTTAAGTTGTTTGAATCAGGGCATTATGTGATCAGGTCCACTAATAAAATAATAAAACAGATTCCAAGTCAAAAAATGACGCAATAAGAAAATAATTGCAATTTATTAAAGATTATGTGAAATTTCACTTTCGATAACTTTTAATGAGGATTTTTTGTTTCGCTTGCTTAAGATGAATTGAAAACTCTCCACCATAGATGCACGGCATGGCTAATTTGAGGGGAGGTCAGCCGGTCTGTATGGGTTAAAAACTGAGCTTTTTTGGGCCGAAATGACCTCAAAAACTGGTATAAGCGCTAAAATAGCGTTAAAACTACGTTATTGTACAGCTGCTAGTCAATTTGAAGCAGTTTTGAAAGAAACTTCAATTTTCATCAATTTTTTGACCTTCATTTTGCCTCATTTTTTCCACAAAATTTCTGTTTTTCTATTCTAGGGGTCTAGAGACCCCCACATGCATGTCTGCTCTCCACTTGCTCAAAAATTGATACAATCTGAACTCAACTTTATGAGATAGTAGAAGAAGATTGTTTACCGCGACCTAATAACGAAATGCAGAAAAAGTGTATTTTTTATCTGGAACATTCCCTACATTATAGCTTTGAGCATAAATTTTATAATTTTTACTAACGCAAGTAAAATGACGGATTAAACCTCGATTTCGGATCTTGCTCATATTTTCGATCATCATATGTAACCCAAAAAGAAACGGCAAGAGAGGTTTCTTTTATTTGGCCTGCAAACTGTAAGAATGTTGAAAATGAAAAACTGGTGCGGTGACGGATCGCTCATTTTCATAATCCGCTGGGATAAGGGGAATGTTCCAGATAATTTTTTCAATCAAAATTTCCCAATTTCACGAGAAAGACTCGATGAGTGAGTCATCTCAGGAAATTTGTGCTGCCTTGCTTCCTGAATTTTTATTCATTATTTAATTATTTATTTGATATCTATAATCTATTTATCATCTACGCGCAGAAAACTGCTCCCTGAATATTTATTTATTAATTATTTATTTGTTTGATATTCATAATGCATTTATTATTTACGTGCAGAAAACAAAACTTCGATGATGCTAATAATAACGCGAAAAGGCAGCCTAATAACAACAATTACTCGTGGACAATGGCTAATCTGATGAGAGGCGATCGTTTAGTATTGATTGATTGCTCAAAGAAATTTGTCGATGACACAAGACTGGCCATAATGAAATATTGGCCCAAAGGTTGGCAAACGGAGAGCAATTTTCACTCAGCCTGGGAATTCAAAGTAAGAAGTGGGAACGTAAGAAAATAAAAAAATGCAATCCTTAAATGACTGTGTAGTTATAAACTAATGTAGCGTAAATTGCTCAAAAATAAAAAATAACAATGAATTTATCAAAAGTATTACCAGTAGGCACTGAATAAAATCGAAGCAGCTGACGAAAGATATTAATCGCATCAAAAAAGAATAATGATGACAAAAAAATTAGCATACAACACTTTTAAGCTTAATTCACTTATATATTTATTTGTTTCAATTTTATTATTTATCGTCATAGCTTCAAAATAGTTCAAACTCAAGTATAACGGCAAGTGAGGCGATAAGTGATTCAGATTTGATTTTAAGCCATTTATTTACGATTTTGACATAGTGTTTTAAATTTTTATTTTTATAGCTGTATTTGTCATATTTAGTTTTCCTAAAATTTTCTTTAAGATTGTCAAAACATTCACCGTATTGATTGACCTCGCCTTTCGTGCAAACATTTTTTTGCGTAGCACACCTTTGCAATCTTAAGCAATCATTTAATAAATCAGAAAACTTTTTTGTCGTTTAAATAGAATTCAAACGTTTAAAAATTTAGATTGTTTTCGGGATATTTTCGCTCTTTGAATTTTTTCGTACGCCTATTGTTTATTTTATTTTATTTTTTCCACTTTATCTCCCTTCATTTTTGTTCACGTTTCTCTAATTTTTAAAACGAATTTTGCCATTTTTTAAAATTGATTTAGCTCTTAAATTAATTGTTACCCGGCTGGAAAAATCAACTAAAATTATATTAAATTAATAAATTAAATTTTTCACGGAAAAATGTTTTTTTGATACTATTCGTCTAGTTAGCTGGCGACCCTTGGCGCGTTCATCAAGACGAAAACGTAGTCGCTAGGGTTCGTTACTTTGCCGCCATGCTTTTCAATCAGTGGGCCATCCGCTCAAACGCCCGAATTGTGGCCTGCGTAGATATGGGTTGGAGGTCTAATGGAGATGCCTCCTTTATTCTTAGAACTTTCCCGCCTAATTTTCAGGTAGGCTATCGACAAATATTTTATTATTTTTCCAATACATGCCCTTTTTTGAAATCACATTCACACATGGGTGTGGGGGGTGGGCTAACAGAATTTTTAAAATTCCTGCAAACCTCCATAATTAGCTTTTAAAAAATTTTCATCTTTTTGCGAATTTCCGATGTAAAAATGGTGTTTTTTGACCTACTACGTATACACTTTTAATCCGTTCTGACCTTTTAAAATTTCTGATCCCAAGAGTCCCCTAGAATTTAGGTCTTGCCTAGACATGCACGGAATGGTAGTTACAGGGGTCTAACCCCTGACGTTGGAAAAATAGGAAATTTTTTGGATAAAATGAGGCAAAATTAAGTCTAAAATGGATTAAAATTAAAAGTTTTCTTCAAAAGTGCATGAAATTGATCAAAAACTGTGGAATAACGAAGTTTTAAGCCTATTTACCTATTTATAGTTTTTGAGGCAATATGGCCGGAAAAAAACTTAATTTCTTGACCCTTCCCCAAATTGGCTGACCCCCACCCCCGATTATCCATGTTGTGCGTCTACTTATGGTTCTGCCTTTTCTCAAAAGTGGAAGGAATCGTATTTGAAACTTAATATGACGCTTTGGATGGATTTACACCCTCACCTTGCTGAATCAATCGGCTGGAACACCCAAAATTTGATTTATTTCGCTTTTCCCGCTAATTTTGACGCGCCGGTGGGTTGAGCTTGACGAAAAGTATCAAACGATGGTGTTTTTGTGTATGCCCTACTTTCGATTTTCTGATCACTTGTACCTAAGAAATTCGTTGTATTCCCAGAATTTGGTTTTTCTGCTCTCTTCCACGTTTATTTATTTCTAAAAGCGTCATTTTGCTTAGAAATTTGAAAAAATTTGCAAAATCTCATATAGGTTAAAAAAAGAAACTTCTATTTGATTTCAGATCCCAGCCGACTATCTGTCCGTGACTATAAACGAAGTTGACCGGATACGTATAATAAATGGTTCACCGGAAGTCAAATCGATCGTCCGGAAAACTATCGTAGACAACTGGACATTTGGTCTGCACAAGAATCAAGAAAAAGGAGGCGTGCAGGACGTAATCGTCTTACGATTTCTTTTACTTATCTGATTATCCATTATAGTCTGTTTCAAAATTCTTGAGACTTTTTTACAGTAAGGTGGATGAAGCATTGAACATTCAGCCAATCAGCGTGCGGGCTTTCATCCGGTTGGCTATTGTCTATTGCATGTTATTTGTCTCTTAAACCTTGTGCCCTGGCACCATACATGTACAGCGTGGAAATTCTGGGGGGAAGAGGGGAGGTCAGGCTCAGAAATTTTTCGAGAAGTGCCTTCTTTCGGCTTTACACGTCAAAAAAACACGGATTTTTGACGTTTCAGACAATGCTAGCTGCTTCTAGAACATAAAAACGTTAAGGAAATCTGTGAAGAATTTGAGAAAATCAAGTAAATTGAACAAAATATAGTCAAAAAATGTGCCTATGGCGCGAAGCGACGAAAATTTGAGATTTTTGACCAAAAAATGAGCCTAAACGCCTAAAAAGGCACACTTTTCACAACTTTTACAAAAAATCGACAATTCTGGGAGGGTCACGGTCATTTTGCGGGGGGGGGGGTGGGGTCAGTTGCTATTCTAGGGAAGGGGGTCAACCCCCAAACCCCAAGAACAAGTATGCGTTGCACTCTCAGTCAGTTTTGCTCTTAGAAGCTGTGAGAGTTTAACCGGCAGCCTCGCGCAAGAAAAATACCGATACACGGCACACGCGCAGAGTCGAACTCCGTATTTCTCGCTATGAAGTGAGTGGTAATCATAGCCATGCATAAGGGGTGGCGACCACACCCGGGCGGAGGTGGTAGGGGGGTTGGGGTATCCCCCGAGAATTCAAACACCCCCAGAATTCAATTTTTGAAATTTTTTTCCCGCAATTTTTTGATGCCAATGGACAGTGCTCGATGAGAAACGTTGAAAGAAGGTGATTTTCACCATACCATCATTTTGAAGGATATTTTTGACCTTTGAAAAATATTGCAGCCCCCCAGAATTTTAGTACCGCCCACCTATGGTGGCGACTGGCGAACCAGGCGCTCGCCCAGGGCCGCAAAAGCTGAGGGCCGCCTGAGAAATTTCAGAGAATGTAGAGAAACTATTTTAGAGCGACTCGGTTATGACAAATTATACGGGCACAATGGTTTTAAGTTATCACTCACACCTGGGCGTAGGGGGTTTGGGGGGTATGCACCCCCGAGAAACCAAAGTACCCCCCCCAGAAATCAAAATATCCCCCAGAATTCAATTTTTGGAATTTTTTTTGTTTTTTTCGCAATTTTTGGATGCCAATGGATAGTGCTTGATGATAAACGTCGAAAAATTGTGTTTTTTACGCCACACCACCATTTTTAAGGCCATTTTTTGACTTTTGAAAAATCTTGCACCCCCCCAGAATTTTCTTGCTACCTATGTATGGTATCACTTCTGATTCTGTATGTAGTACAAAGAACTCAGCTGATCATACTATTTTACCCATGCGTCTTATCTCGGTATACTGCTCATAATTTTTTGAATTGTGCTGCTCACAAAGCCGGTAAAATCATTGTCTACTTAATTGCCTCATTTTTGAATCCTATGCAATGCACATGATTTTAAAGGGAATAAATATTTCAATCGAGGAATTTTTCTTAAAGACTAAACTTCAATACAATCTCGAATGCTTGATGTGTATATGCAAATACCTCATTGTATGATGGCAAAAAATGATAAAAAATTTGCCTTAAAATGACTTATTCTTTACAATCCTGAATTTTCGAGAGCCGCCAATAGTAGCTCCGCCCAGGGCCGCTAAAACAATAAACACGGCCCTGGTGCTAATACCGATAGACCATTTGGGGAAGCGGCGGCGAAATATGAAATGTTTCATAGCTCATTGTATAATTAGCGAATCAGTTGATGTGAGAGGCGGGTTCAAAAAAACCTGCTTTTTCCCAATTGGCTAAATTTTTAATGCTTACGAAGCACCATACTGTAAGAAAAGTCTCATGGATTTCGGAACAGACTATAGTAAAATAAGGCCGGAAAAAATAATACAAAATATTTCGAAATAATTCTCTAATTTACATGAATTAACAATTTTTATAATTATCCAGTGATTTCTGTCTATTTTCCTTTTCTACACTACTCGTAGATAAGCATGTGCCGCTCAAAATTTTAAGGCCACCCTATTGATCACTCCAAAATCCATTGGGTTTTCAAATCGCTTTTGAATGTAAAATTAAGAGGCCTGAATTCCACTTTGAAAAAGTTATTAGATTAGTGTTCTCCGTTAATTTGAAAAAAAGTCGTTTTTAATTTTGTTCCTGCTAGCTGATCTATTCCTGGTTAATTCTGCTTTATTTTACTGGTCTTTCGATCAAGAATCGCGTCTATGCTTAAGGATACTAAACTATTCCAAAGACTGATAGCCGGATGCTTCAATATAAGTTAATGTGCCATACAAAACAAACTTAAGAAACAAAAACAGTTCCATTCCTTTACTGATTTTTCTCGACCCGGGGCAATCCTCTAAATTGGCCACTTAAGAACTATGTAGTCTGAACCGAACATCTTTAAAAATTGCCGTCTGACCGCTCCTGACATGCAGGGTGAATTGTCCATTGATTGTGGACCATTGGTTTTGGGGCAGACAATTGGTCGGCATCTTTGCCTTATAATTGGATCGTCATAAAAAGTCATTTTGCGATCGAGTTTGAGGGAAAAACGGATTGATTTTTGCTCGAAATTTCGTTCGTTGGACTTTTCTCGATTGTTCAAAGATTTCTTTTTCTCGAGGAGTGATATTCGATTATTTTACTTTGAAATTAAGGGGTTTTGTCCGCACACGTTCCGACAAAAAATAAAATGTCAAATGCGTGGCCGGAAGCGTCAAACCTAGAAGAGAACGCAGTGCTTTGGTCTGAAGTCCATTAGGAGTTCTGATGTTGTGATTTGGTTTTTTCCTTCCAACCCAAAATTTACAACCACTTCATATATTTGCTTAATTAAGGAGCACTTGGTTCCTTCTTTGGTGACTGCCTCAGAAAAAACATCCGAGACATTTTTTTCCACAAGGTTGATGGATGATCCAAAACACAAGGCAAAAACCACTGTAGTATATTTTGTGGGGAAGGGATTGCCTTCATTATTGTAACCCCTACAGCCCAGTACCTCAATCCAATTGAAAATATTTGGCAAATTATGAAAGAAAGACTTTAGAAACTCCCGAGTGATTTTACGAGCAAAGTGATTGAAAAATGAAGGATAATGTTCAATCCCAAAGGAAAAATGCGTCAAATTGATCAATTCGTTAATACATGCATGCATTAATTCAAAAGGCTATCGGATTTCCTTTTAGTCGATTCTTTTTTGTTGACTGTTAATTGATGATACTTGTTATTTATGCTTCTCTTCAATTTTGAAATTCTTGAACAATAATTATTCAAGAATTTCTGATTAAAACAGACACTGCGTTCAAAATGTGGGTGGCCTTAAACTTTTGAGCGGCACTGTACCTGAAATTCTTATTTTACAGTGCTTCCCCTGATCTGCAGCATATGAAATTTGCATAATAGATATCCATATAACTCATATTGAATTTTAAAATTATTAAAATAATCTGCTAAAATTACTCATGCGTAGCACTTATTTCGTTGTATTTATTTTTTCGCTTCACATTTGTTCTTTATTCGTTTTCTTTTTGCCCTACTTTTTATTATATTATCGATCATCGAGAGACTGAGAGACTGACGCGTGAACATGGCTATGGGGACTGCAGCTTATTGCCCACCAATAGAGTCAAATTGACCATTGAAAATTCGATATGAATTTTATAGTATGATCATATATAGGTGTACAGCACACCTGGGCGTGGGGGTATGCACCATACGTGGGCAGCAAGAAAATTCTGGGGGGTGCAAGATTTTTTTGAAGGTCGAAAAATGGCCTTAAAAATGGTGGTATGGCGATAAAAACACCATTTTTCGACGTTTCTCATCAAGCACTATCCATTGGCATCAAAAAATTGCGAAAAAAACGAAAAAAATTTTCAAAAATTGAATTCTGGGGGGTATTTTGATTTCTGGGGTGGGGGTATTTTGGTTTCTGGGGGGTGCATACCCCCCAAACCTCCACGCCCAGGTGTGGTATGCACCCCCGAAAAACCAAAATACCCCCCATAACCCTCCAGAATTCAATTTTTAAAATTTTTTTTCGTTTTTTCCGCAATTTTTTGATGCCAATAGATAGTGCTCAATGAGAGACGTCGAAAAATTGTGTTTTTTCGCCATACCACCAATTTTAAGGCCATTTTTTGACCTTTGAAAAATCTTGCACCCCCAGAATTTTCTCGCTGCCCACGTATGGTTTACAGACGTGTTCAGCATAAAAATTTAGAAATTCTTAGGGTTTCAACACCAGGTTTTCTAACTAACATGTTTTTTGGTTTCGAAAGTGGTGCTTATTTGCCGAAAAAACACTATTTTCCAATGTTTTTGACTTTCCGCTTTCTTTTTAGAAATTCACTCATTAAAAGTTTTTAGAATAACATTTTAAAATTGGACAATATATGGTCAAAATTGATTGTTCGTCGCCTGTTCAAGAGAAAAACAATGTCGCGGATAGAACTTCACTCTGACTGATAATCGAAAGTTTGCATATTTCAGCGCCGAAAAGCTGATATTTTGAGCCAAAATGTCATAAAAAAAGCTTGAAATAACGTTTTTTGGAGACTTGTTTTGCGAAAATTAAGAATTCCGCGGGGTCAGCGGTCATATCTTTCAAAAACTCGACAGCTTAATGTCAGCGAAAATTTTGAAAGACAATGCCCAAACTTATTTGAAACTGATTGAAAGTTAGTGAATTTTAGCTCGATTTTTGCTGCGAATACAAACTTTCACAAAAACCGTGGAGCAAAGCGACGGAAAAGGGTCAAAATTACGCCGTTGCCCGTAAAATGATGAGCAATTTGCTGAGAGCGTTGACCGATCACGGATTTTCGGTCATTTGCTCATCGGACATTTGCTGGCACGCTGCCAAGTATAAGAAAAACAGCGACAAGACCAACTACGCAATTAATGGAGCCAATGGCTTTTATCATACGGATATGTACAGTTGTTTTCTAGTAGGATCAATTTAATCGGATGCAGTGTGCTTTATATTAGCGTCGTGTGTTACTAATTATTTAATTATCTTTAACGCCCTTACTTGAACGTGGGAGTTTAGACGCCCCAAAATCCGAGCCCCACCCCCGCTTCTCGCAGAATCCAGCAGGAATAAAATTTTCGGCGATTTTGTCACATCAGACCTCCCAGAATTTGGTCGCTGTCTATTTATGATCTGGACCAAACATGGACATGGGAAATCAGTGGATCTGGACCCCCTTGAGAATCAGAAAGGCTCCTCAAAAATCTGTAGACCCTCAGAATTATAGTTTTGGTGTTATTTTTAGCGATTCTGCCCCATCGGACCCCCAGATTTCAGTCGTCACCATACATGGGCATGGGGATAGGCTTGTACCCCCTACCCAGTAGTTAAAAGAATCCCCCAGCTTACTGTAGATCCCCAGAATTCAATTTTCAGTAACATTTTTGGCAATTTGAGCCATCCTGGCCCTACAGAGTTTGCTTACTACCGACGTATGGTCGCCACGCCACCATACGTGGGCAGCAAGAAAATTGTGGGGGGTGCAAGATTTTTTGAAGGTAAAAAATGGCCTTAAAAATGGTGTTATGGCGAAAAAACATCATTTTTCGACGTTTCTCATCGAGCACTATCCATTGGGATCAAAAATTGCGAAAAAAACGAAAAAAATTTCAAAAATTGAATTCTGGGGAGGGGGTATTTTGATTTGTGAGGAGGGGGGGGTAATTCGGTTTCTCAAAGGGGGGTGCATACCCCCAAACCCCTACGCCCAGGTGTGCACGCCACCCATGTTTGGTCTGGCTGGACCCTAAAATTCGGAATAGCCTCAAAACCAAATTTAAGGATTTTTTCATAATTTTTCGATAGCAATGGATTGAACTGGGTGAATAACATCTTAAAATGCCGACTTTACCTTATTATCAATTGTTCAGCTCTCCTCATTTATAGTCTCTTTCACATAACTTGGTGCACTTAATACTAAGAATTTTCATCGATTGTAAGACGAGGGTTACGACAATTATGTATCAGATCAATGCTATAATCGCAATCTGTCAGCTTATTGTCGGAGGTAGTTTTAATTTTTATGACCGAAGTTGTGTGAAACAGATTATAAATATTTTTAGACCTCCTTTCCGGAATTAACACATAGCATGTTTATACAATGTTTGTTCCTAATAAATGAATAACTGAACTCAGAATCAAATTTCAACACTCAATTCCACAGGGGTCGTACTTGTCTATCACTTTCACATTAAAATGATCGCAACAATAAGCGCACGTCGAGGTCGACTTGGACGCTCAGCTAAAGTAAAATGGACTTTTTGGATGTGAGCGGCCCTAAATGGCAGAGACGTCTAAAATTGGACTTGAAATGCTCTTATAAAAATATCACTCTCAATACCCATTTTAGCTCTACTTCGTATTTGGTCTAAAAAATTTTCTGTATCAAAAAAAAAATTAATACTGTGAAAAGGCCCGAAAACTGACTCAATTCGAACTTTTGGACTTGAAATAGATGTAAATTTCAAATAAAAATTAGATGTGGTATTTATATTGACCTCTGAAAAACGAGGTAAGTTTAGACAGAAAAATGCTGCATTCGTCTCTCGGCATGGCTATCAAAAAAGCGATTTGAATTAATTTCCGGAGCACTTTAAATAGTTTAATTTTAGTATTTAAAATTATATTTTTAAAATTTTATCACTTTATTTTTATTTTACTTTCCTTTTTGTCAAGTTTTAAGGTTTATCACGTAACGATCCGAATTAGACATACAAAAGTACAATCATAACCGTTGTTACGGGGGGGGGCTTACGGTCGAAAATTTTGTTGAAAGGTTAGATAATGACAGAAAGATAGAAAAATCGAATGTCTTTGTTGTAGACTGTTCAAATTTTTGCCATGTAATGTATTTTCTATAATTGTGGCTCAAGCGCGACCAAAAAACAATACTTTTTATAGCGTTTTAGAAGAAACATTTGGAAAACTTTGAATCTTATGATTTCAATCAGTTGAACATGCCGAGAAATGTCGATAACTGCGGTTTTTATAAGCTAGCTATCCCAATAACTTAATGAGATATAAACCGATTTATGATCCGCCCCTCCCTTGGCCGAACCCTGGATACGGGCCTGGGTCAGAGGCGTAGCCAGGATTTTTTTCGGGGGGGGGCATAAACATAAATTTTTTAAGACTACTTTTGCATTGTTGTATGCCAGTAACGTTGTGTATAGTAAAACTGAGTTTTTCGACCTTAATAGTGTAACCTAGCTAATTTATGGGTTTCTGACGATCAAAAATACAAAAAGTGTAAGGCGGCGCGAAGTACCAAAATTTTTGGAATTTCTACCGTATTCATGTAAAATTTACGGCCTTTCTATTGACAAACAGTTCGGAAATTATAAGTGGCGCAAAGTGCCAGGAAATCTAGTCATTTTTTTACCGCCCTTAACATTTTGTAGCTCTGTGAATACTAATAGTCTGACAGAGCAGAAAAATATCAAATTTGTACAGAACAATTTTGACAGTTCAAGCTTCTAACAAGAAAACTGCGAATTACTAACTTTTTATGAATATATTTTGAGTGTATCAGGCTTTTAAACGCAATGCTGGAGCTTTACAAAAAGAATGAACAGTAACTGACAGCGCTACGCGCCGGAAAGTTTTGACGTTTTTGCACTTTAAACTCAATTTATACAGCTTAAATCATGCAAAACAGACAAATTAATGCCAACGCTAAACGCCGGAAATTTTTAAAAATTCTTAACCCTTTTACCTGGCTTGTTCTCCTAAAATCTCGTTGCACATGTACAACGAGATTTTACAGCTGCGGGGGGAAGTCCGGGGTGGGGCGCTCAAGCGCTCCTAGCGGGGTCCAGGGCAGAGTCCCGGAAAATGTTGTAATAGTAGCATTTTAATGTCAAATAGTAAAATTAAAATTTTCACAAAATTGGCCAAATCTCGATTCTGAATCAAGCCCAAAAACACTTAAAATTGATAAACTCCTACATTGCACAAAACTTCTGAACTGAAATGCGTTTTTCGGCCTCTGCTAATTACATAGCGCAGCAACGGTTTGCTGCTAATATGATATAGAAAAATGTATCAATGAAAATTTTGTTCTTACAGTTTTCAGGCCCATTTGTTGGCTTCTAATTAACAAGATGCAGTTCAGAAAACAGGAAAAGCGCAAAAACATAAAAAAATTTGGCCATTCTCATTTAAAATAGGATTATGTGTCCTTGTAAAGAAAGACAAACAAAGCAAAGAGCAGACAAACTGGTATACAGAAGACAAACAAAGCAGAGAATAGACAAACTGGCACACAATCATTTTCGCACTTTTACTATTATGCTCAACAAGCATGAGCATTTTCATTCAACGAACAAATAGTACATTAAATTACTAATGTGATGTGAAGTGCTGGATTATTTTAGCTGAGTCAAGCTTTTGAAATCATTGGATCTATATAACAAATAATAATGACGCGGCGCGAAGCGCCGAAAAATTTGGATGTTTTAACCTTTTTGAACTCAGTTTTCTGGACACACATTATTGCAGCAGAAAAATCAACAATATTTCTGAAAAATTTGGGGAAGGGGCATGTGCCCCCAATGCCCCCTGGCTACGCCTATGGCCTGGGTACAAGTACAGAGTGAAGAATAAGGTGAATCGCGAGGAAAAAATAAATATCGCCAGATTAGACGAAAACTGAGTTTGGCGTGGAATTTCCTCATTCATGAACCGTGATTTATAAACCGTTTCACTTAAGTTTGGGCAGGTATTAGGAATTTAAATCGATAGGAAATCGACAAATTACGATAATTATGTAGGTATCAGATTAGTGCTGTAATCGCAAAACGTCAGCTTGAGATGTTTAAAACTTAGCCTAAACTTATGTGAAATAGACTATAGTTAAATCGATTGTTTTTATCGCCTCTGACACATTTTTGATGTCATTTTCTCGCAGGAATCAAAAACCCAGGGGACTACCAACACCCCCCAATTTGGCTGCGATGCATGCGTTATCATTTATTTTATTTTTTTTGACCTTAGAATTTTCATATCAACTTCATAAAACCCGGTCCATAACTTTTACAAAATCTTCGAAATACAAAAATCAGATTAAGGGACATGAGAAACATCTGAAATTATTATAAAAAACTGGTTGCATTTTTTATATGATTGAAGTGGGACATGTGGAGTCTGGCGAATAATTTTGCATAGCTTTGATACTATAATCGACTCCAGAAATAAAATTTTAGCCCAACTTAATCTGAATATGCAGTCAGGCAATAAATTACAAGCATAAAACAAGCCGTCAACTTCGATCACGCGAACAGCAAAACCAAAAAATAACCAATAATTCAAATATTGATACGAAACCGAAGCTAAATGTCACGTTTAGAATATCGCCGAATCCTGATATCAGTCGAGATATCTAAAATATAAATGGCGTGAGCCGCATTCACATTAAAAATAAGAAATGTCGTAATACGCCCCTATTCACCATACAACCATAACAAATCAACAGACATGAGTGTGGGATGCTTGAATCTCAAATTCCCAGAAGAAATGGAAACTTTTTTTGGGGAAAAACGACTTAAAATGGAGCCAAGCAGCGGAATAAAATATAACTTTTATGCAACAACGGCCAAAACTATGAATTGGGGTAGTTTTTGTGCGCTCTATACCAATTTTTGTGTTTATGACCCAGATTTCCGGATTATCCAGGCCGTTTTAATAATCCCCAGAAGGGTTGAATTTCAAAAATGCCATACTGATCCTGTACACTTATGCATCGCCACTATCAGAATAGCCAATTGCCTTTTTGAAGACTATATTCTGTAAAAATTCAAAAAAAGCTTTGTTGTATTTATTTTTTAGACTATTTTTATATTTACTTTTATATTAATTTACACGTCAAACAACGCTGATTCTTCTCCAATAATCCTTCTAGAGTATAATTAAGAAACGGTCTTATTCGTAAACACGTTTCATCATAAAATAGATACTCACTCTAGGAAATCCTTGAAGTAATTTTTAATATGCATAGATAGAGCTTAATCGGGAATAAGAGGAAAATTTTTCATAAATTTTATTAACCTTGAAGTATTCTCAAATCATAGGTAGCGCGTTAGCGCATACCTATAAAATACTTGGGTACCCCAACATATGTCTACCCGCCCCCCACCCCCTACAGCCATAACGGGACACATCTGGGAGGTGCACTTTTTTAATCGATAGATAATAAAAAAGATTATGCATTTTTTGTTTTTGTTTACGCGCAATACCGGCTGTGTAAAGAAGGTGTAAAGTTTTGGCGTAACGTTATTACATATACAAACTTGCGATAGTTTTCTTTCCCAGCTTGTACACAAGTCGGTATGGATGCCTCATAGAATGTATTAGTAAAAAATTGCAGAGGACTTAATTCTCTAAATATAATTTTTTTGTTTTTTGAATTTTGCATTATTTCACGAGTGTGAGTGTAAAGAGTGCGAAAATGGTGGGGGGGGGGTGGTGAAAGACACATTTTGATCGACTTTTTCACTTGTTTATGTCTGCCAAATTTTTCGTATATGAGTCTCCAAAAAACCGATTCACGTAAATGTGCTACGTTTTAAGGGCTACACGACATGATGGAGTTGACCGCGTTTGTCTAAGATTAATACGGACTTAGTTCTGCCGTTTTAAAGTTTATACTCTGGAGGTGGACGCAAAAAAACGTTTTCACCTTTCAGTTTGTCAATCGCGCTGGATATAAATCAGGAAGTGCTGAGTATTACAAGAATCAAGTACGTCTCCTCAAGGCTTACGAATCGCACTCGGACGCATTTATTTAAACTCAATACAGAGTAATTTCTAATGGTGCAAACTTTAAACTCTGGGGTGAAAAAACACGTTTTGCCTATTTTTGGCCAGTCAATTATGTCGCTCATGAATTGAATAGTGCTAACTATTGTAAAAATAAGTTACATGTCGATGATTACACATCGCACTTGGTCGCGTTTCTTTATATTCAAAGCTGACTTATTTTTAAAGGTGTAAAAGTTCCAACATTGGGGTAGAAAAAGACGTTTTTGTTAGGATTTTGTCTGTCAACTTCTACTGATATGGGTTGGGACACGATTTTAATTTAAAAAATGTACTAAACACCGAGGATCACGCGTGCACGTGAGCGCGTTTAATTACGTCAAATATTGAGCGATTCTTAAGGTGTAAACTTTACACTGAAGATTCATTTTACTTCCAGAGCGTTGCGAAACGTGAATTTTTCTTTCAAAATGTTCTCTTTGCCGTCAGGATTATGAATCTGACTGTTAGTTTCCTCTGCAACCATTACTTGTGTACAGTTTACACTACTAATTTATTGTAGAACTTCAAAGTTTACACTAAAAATTTATTTCGCTTCTAGAACATTGTAAAACATTTTCGAAATGTGCTCGTAACGTCAGAATTACAAATCTGCCTATTGAAGTTCTTTACACCCAGTAGTGCTGTGAATTTTACACTGAAAATTAAGTTCAGTTCTTGAGCATTGCGGGAGCTAATTTTTTCAAAATGTTCTATGTAACATCAGAATTACGAATCTGACTCTTACTTCTCTCTAAGCCTAGTAGTTAAATGAAGTTTACACTATTGATTTATTGTTGATGGTAAAGCTTACACTAAACATTCATTGTATATATAGAGCGTTATTAAACGTGAGATTGCTTTTGCAAAAAGTTCTCCGTAACATCAGAATTATGAATCTGACTATTAGTTTTCTCTGCAACCATTAGTTGTGCAAAGTTTACACTTTCGATTTATTGTAGAACTGCAAAGCTTACACTAAAAACTCATTTTGCTCCAAGAACATCATAAAACATGAAATGCTTTTCATTACATCCTTAATAACGCGTAATCCCACGTATATTCGTCTTTGTTCTTCCATCAGAGCATTTTTCTTTTCAGTCTTTATCTTTTTAGGCCGCATCATTTTAGATGCGATTTTCCTTCGTGGAGATTGAAACGGAGATTTTCATATCACGGATTGCTGGTTAAAGTTAAGATACGTATAGCGTTGATAATTGGAGACAAATAAAGCTCTCAAACTATCGAATTGATTAGGTTTTTTGATATCAAGAAAACGAAGATGGCCTATTGATTTATACATCCCCATTCATAAAAAAGGAAAATACGCAATGATCAACAGTTTTATCTGCAAATGCGATTCAGCAAAACTAATGCTAATTAACTAATTAATCAATTTGATTCGGTCAAGTTTAGATCCAAATTAAGCTAAAAACTTTCTCTTGTATCTTGTAGTCTTCTATAAATTAAAAATTACACTAAGTCAAATTGAAAAAAGAACAGCATTCATAGATTTTTGGCAAGTTGATCACTTGAATCACTGGAATTCAAACACATTGGCGTGTGGCACTGTTTTAATAAAATTTAGAAGTACGAGAGCGAGAAATCGGATGAATATGTTACAAATTCTTGACTATTTTCGTTGAAAATTTTGTTGAAAAATCCTTCAAAAGTATTCAACATGCATAAACCACCGAAGGAAGCGGAAAAAAACTTATTTACGTGACGATCTGCCTTACTTCTCACAAACATTTTTCAAGCGAATAATTTCATTCAGACTTCATAATTTGTTTAAAAAATAAAGCAATACATACGTCGAAATTGACGTCTTCGCGATAAATCACGTGCCTAAGTGATTTCAAATAAATGTTCACGTTCACTGTCGAATCGTTGCGGCAGCTAAACAGAAACGATTTATCAGGGAATGACACATTAAAGGAAAATAATTAAGATAGACCTAAATTAATACTAGTAACTTTTTTCAGAAATCTATTCAAAAATTTAAAAGAGTGTCGAGTTTTAAACCAAAAAAACTAAGAAAATTCGAATTCGACGAGTTATAGTGTAATCCAAGAACGGTTTCTTTAGCACCACGCTAATGAAAGTTGCCCCGTGCTAGAGAAAAGTTTGACCGTTGGCACGACGCGCTAACGGACACCAAGAAATATCTGAGTAAAAATATAGAACTTTTGAGGTATTTTTTAGTAAAATCCTAAAATTTTTCGGCGCTTCGCCAAAATTTTTCGGCGCTTCGCCAAAATTTTCGGCGCACGTCTCGTCGTACAATCTTAAACATGCACATATCTCGCCTATTTGTTAAAGGATTTCTAGCACAAAATAATGACTTCATGATATCTTCGAGTTGTTAGAAAACTGAATTAGCTTCTTTATATTTATTTACCATTCCATTCAATCATAAGCACAGTGGCGTGGCGTCTGTTATCAGATTAAATTATTATCTGGTGATCATATTATCATTTGTAATGTTGTAATGGATAGAAAGGTGTCAGCTTCCTGTGTTTGTTGAGCTACAGGAATATAATAATTGTGATTTAGCATGAATTTCCCGATTTACGTATATAAATCTAGTTGTACTGGCAAAAATACCATAGCTAATTAACGGGTAAAAGACTAGCGTGCTAATGTAAGCCCTCTGTGCTAATGGAGAAAAATTTTCATGAGCACTAGTGCTAATGGGTTTCGTGCTAAACAACTGCTGAATAAAAATGTAGTTAAATAAATTATAACAAAAATACGATAGATTTTAATTCATTCTGGAAACAGCATAATTTATAAGAAACTTTTGAATTGTGCATAACGTCTATTCGGATGTGAAACAAATATAGAGCCCTAAATATCCCTTCGTTTGCATTATTTCAATTTTTTCTTCGCATTTTCCTTCTCAGTCAGTTGATGACAATCAAAATTAATTAATCAATCAATCAATTTCTCACTCAAATATTCGACTTTTTATTTTTTTATTTAGAACATAAAAAAAGCAAATGTAAGGTATTTATTTTCCGCGAATATTAAGGGTAAAATAGAAGATCACGAAAAATCTCGTGTTATTTTTTCGACGCACAGATCGTCCTATTCATAGAGCAGCTTTATTCTTTCGCAGCGTAATTTATGCAACTTTGCCATTTTATTTTATAGATTATAAAATTTTAAACGTCTACCAATTGATCAATCATTCAATTAAAAATTAACAATTCTAAAAGGGAATATCATTTCGAGAGATATAAAACGGTTATTAAAAGCGCAAAAACGATTCCAAAAAATTCTGGCCCGGGCTATTCAATACTACAGTCGCTCGCTCTATATTATATATGCAACAAAGGATATGGGGGATTAACCTAATTTCGACCCAACCTCTAAGGCTAACATTTTTTCACTTCGTTCCTCGGACTTTATCACAACAATTTACGTTTTTAGACCCTTTTTTTGTTGAATTTTTCATTTTTTTGAAGATTTATAGCATTTTTTAGCCAAAAAATTCGCCAATTTGTTCTTTCATAAGGATGGCAAGCTGCCCTTCTACAAATTTTGAACGTTACACGTACGAAACCTGCGTGAATTACATTCGAGCGAATGCATTGCTCCCAAAGTAAAGCTTAACCACTATAACTTTTACAGCATTAAAAATTTTCGCCTTACCAACTTCTCCCGGTTCCTGAATTTACAGGGTCTTTATCGCATTTGCATGCCTAAATTGTAAATAAAAAATGAAAGTTTTCATTTACGACAAATATTCTTTGTAGCAAAAGCGTCAGTTTTCAGCGAAAATTTCTGACATTTCGGGTCAAGTTTTTGAACAGAGTTGCATATTACTCGGCGTTCATATAAATACAACGAATAAAGCAAAAACGAGTATGAATAAAATTTCACGAAATTCAAACAGCTTTGTCATTCTCTTCGCACTAAATTTCTAAGAAATTTATAACTCCTTTTGAAAAAATCGCAGCATTAGAAATGATTCTAGAAAAAATACAATTCGAAAAATTGCGAAAATGACGTCCTGTAGCAGGATTGGCGAAAAATGCTATAAAACTTTTTGTTTAAAAATAATAAAAGTAATAAAAAATAATATGCAAAATCTAATTTATAAATCAGAAGGAATACAAAAATACGCATTAACGGTGAGGATTCGTTGAAACAAAATCAAATTATCGGACAGGATGAAGTAAATGTGAAAAATCAAAAATAAGCAAAAAACAGACATTACTACTTTCGTACTATATTTAGATAAAAAAATTAAAAAAATTAAAGACATAAACGAAACATGCATAAAAATGTATGACAAATGTATCACTTTGCTAGCAAACGTAGTCGTCGGAGAATATTCCACATCGGAGCATCTAATCGAGCAATCACATTTCGGCATTTGCTCAATATCCATAACATAGTTGACACATTCGACTTCATTTTTAAGAAATAAAATTGATTAAAGAAGCTTATGTGAGCCTTCAACCTTTATACGGCAGATTAAAAATAATTAAAATTTGATAATTTTAATTTGCATAGTTCTTTCATCGCTTTACGAGCCCAATGTGTTCAATTTATCTTGAGAATCATCGAATAATACCTGCCAGCTAAAACAAGATAAGACTCATCAGAAGATTTAGGGAATCCATTTCATTGATTTGAGTAATTTTTAACAACGATAGAGGTTTTTCTTGGATCTTCTATTTTTTTGGTGTTTTACATCAGACATTCGTAATCAAGCTTTCGTTAGGATCGTGATAACAAAAACGGCCGGTTTATATTAGAAGATGGATACCTTCATGCCTCCCCTTTAAGAAATATCGCGATTTTTCAATTTAATTTAATTTATCTTGTATTTCTTTGAAATTTTTTCAAAAAATTTTTTACACTATGGAAAGATAGAGAATCGCTAGGAACGTCGAAAATGATGTTTTTGATTTGCTCATTTTGAGAGCTCAAAAAACACAAAGTTCACCCTCTTCATGAACTCCCACGTTGCGCATGTTTGGTAATAAAGTATTTGAATATCTACTTTACAAGCATAACCTATAATTATTTAGCCGAAATATGCACCGTATGCTTCGAATAGAACCTTTTTCTTGCAACTAGAGTTTAAAGTTTTTTACATCCAATATGAGCGCATGACCTTATATAGACTAGCAATACGATGACATATCTGCCTTTCATTTTATTTAATCAAATTAATTCGAAATAAAAAAGTTAATAGTTATGCATAAATAGTGGAAAAATTAATCAAAATTGAATAAAAATAATATCTAAATCTAATCCAACTGCAATACCTTGATCCAATCTGCAAGTGTTTTGCCCCGTTCCCTCGACTAAAACGCTATCAAAGAACGGATTAGTGCAATCGCAAATGTCGAAAATCTTCCGATTGTAACAGCGTTTGATGCATACCTAAGCAGAAAAAGCTTTTAAATATTAAACAGTAGAAAATTATAAAATCAACATGCGAGTATATTATATAAAAATGAAAATTTGGTGCGCCGGTCATTGCATTCTTAGTTTTTTTTTGCATAATTATCATTTAATTAGAAATTATTTGTAATTTTCGGACTCTTTCTAAATTTACGAATTTCTATATTAAATTGTCAAAAAGATTAACTTCCACTTTGCGTCACGGGATGCATGAAATACAAGTATTTAAAGATTACTTACTTCAGTGTTATACGCCGTCCCATCAGGAAAATAATCCAGACAAACGCTAGATGGTACGCTTAGTCGACGAATCTTCTTCTTAACAAACATAAGATTCATTATAAAAATATAACTTTGAAATATGAGAACAATCCGAAATTAGAAATAAAAAAGAGGAAATAAATATTTTTTTAAATAAGAAGTATAAAAAAGGAAAATAAATCAAAAAATTAAAAACGAATTCACGAAGAACAGAAGCTAAGACAAAATTTTACGTGGTCGAGCAATATATCGACTTTGTAGCCGGGCGCTAGCTTTATTTCGTCTGACTGTAGAAGGTAAGTAGAATTTGGCTGATCTATAAATAGTCTATAACCCGTACTCAACGTGTGCGGCGAATAATCTTTGGTCATCGTGTACAAGCTGAGCGACAAACCTGCCAAATATCCAATTCATTATAAATTGAAATATAGGTAGGCCCACATGGGCTACCTGCTCAATGTTTTAAGCATAACTATTGCTGCATTAGACGTATTGCAAAACTATTTATAGTTTTTAAAAGCCCAAATATAGAGCAGCAAAATATTACTTTTGTCATTCAATTTCTAGTTTACACTTTTATAAACAACACTTTTTTAGAAAGTAGCAACAAAAAGTTATTAACTATCCCCTAAAGGGGTACATAAACTCCTCTTATAACTTTTATTCTGTTTGAATTAGAACAATACGACTTATATCATTTGATAGAACATATCTTTGGCTACAAAGCCATGAACTTGTGGTTTCTGATTGCTAAAATTCATCTTGTGCGACGCATTTTTCGAACCCAAGTTTTTATTGAATACAAACACAATCAAAGTTAAACACGATAAGACACAAAACTGAAGTAAAATGAACAATAAAATTAACAATTATGAAACTAAGAACATTAAAAAATAGTGTCAAGATTCTTAAATAACTTTCCAACAAAATTAATTTATATTGACGTCTCCAGCAGAGATTAAAGGAAAGCGAAGGTGGTCCATGCATTATGCAAGATAATGAAATATTTCAAATGAACGCATAATAGCAATGAAAAATTTCAAACAACTAACAATGTATTATTTCGAAAATATGAACCTCGTAGTATGAAAAAAAGCGTTGTTAGGACTTCTGACTGGTATCTTTCAACACTGAAATAATTCAATCGCTTCTTACTCTTATTAATTACTTTTATTAAATCTATGAACCCAGCGGTTTAATTTATTACCTTCCTTCTATAAATTGGCTCTATGGATAACGATGACAGTAAACAATCAATTTTTTCAAAAAGATGCAGATAACGACCGAATTTTTTAAAAGGATGTAGATAACAACCGGTTTTTTTCAAAAAGGAGGCAGATAGCAACCGATTTTTTTAAAAGGATGCGGACTCAAGAGTTTTTATGAATAAATTGCAGATTAATGCGAAAAATCGACACAAAGCGCCGAAAAAATACTCGAGAAATCATTGTAGAAGCTACGAAATTTTGTTCTGTACAAAAACTACTCTTATAACGTAAAAACATTGTTTTTATGGTGCCAAGAAAGCCAGTAAATGCCATTAATAAGTGACTAAATCTGAAAAATCATGATAAAATGACCGAAATCATCAGAGAATACACTTCTGTTCTTCATCGCGCTTAAATATTTTTTGATGGCATTTTTCCATCTTTCCGTGCATTATATTGCCTTTCAAAAATTTTTTCCGGCCAACAGTTGGGGGCAACCGCGCCCCATCCCGCCCATAAAATAGGTCTAAAAAATTTAACCAACACGTGCCGAATGGCGTTTTTTGGCGTTTTGCATTATTTGCTCCCATTTAAAATAGCTTTCAGAGCAGTTTTTAAATAAAGTTTTTATTTAATTTTTGACAATTTTGAGCCAAAAAATCATGGTAATTTCTTTGACTTTAGCGAAAATCCAGCGCAGAGCGCCTAAAAATTTTCTTAAATTAAGGTGAAAGGACGTTAAGAATCTTAAATTCCTGCTCAATAATTTCAAAAAAATTATGCTTGAAAATATAAAAAAGCTTGGTGAATTAGCTGCTTCTGCCCTTAGAATCGTTCTGAATTTATTTTTTGGACAAAAAATAGCTTTTAGACCGCCAATAAGGTTAGTAGAGGTATTTAGTACGTATTATCCGGCGCCAAGCGCCGGAAAATTCGAGGAATTATGGTCACTGACGGCCACAACTCATATCAAATTACATATCCATTCTTTAAATCGCCAACTGTCTTGGGCCGATGGGGGCCGCCGTAAAAACCGTCCCTGATATCGAATGGAACTCAATTAAATTAGCTTGTTGCTTCGCGTTGTTAATGAAACTCTTATTTCTTTCTTGACCTGTTGAAGATTACTCAAATTCCGACACTGTCCGTGAATACTCTTGATTGCGATTATAGTTGAATTGCAAAGTATGTTTACCATGCTGCTTTCCTGCTCGTTCAACTTTGCTGGTTTGTTTATGTGTTGAACTTGGGTCGAAAGTGTAGCAGTTGCCATACTCTAAGCTGTTCCATTCAAGAAGTTGATCTCTGCAAAAAAACAATGGAAGCACTTTTTAAGATTAAACTGATGAGTAAAATGAATTATAAGAAAGATTTAGCGAATTCTCTGTCTTTTAGATTTATATACCTCAATTAAGCACATCAAAAACGACACATACTAAATTTTACCAATATCAAACTTGAGAACTGTTAATCAGCAGAACAACGTTTTGACGATTAATTTATCGGATACGAGAAATACAAAGTTAAAAAATTCTGAAAATTTAAAAAATAAATTAAATATAAATACATAAAATACTCTGAATGTTCAATCCATGTTTATATGATTTAGCCGCTTGGGAATTTTCCTAATCATGCAAGATCGGCTAATATAAGTTGGAATGGTATCTTTATTCTTTATTAAATTCATTTGACGATTTGTCAGATCTTCTGTATTTTTCGGTTTATATCCGCACAAATAAGTTTTTTAAGAGGAAACCTTGATTTTTTAACAAATTAAGAACGACGGTTTATCATCTTTCATAAAGCGGTGAAGCTTGTACGATCTAATGTTCTCGAAAGTTACATAAACAGTGTACACAGACAGTGTCATAGTTTCGACAGTCTCCTTAGCAGTCAAGTTTTAAAAACGTTAAAATAATAAACGTACACGGCGTGTTTTTGTCATTTGTTTCTACAATTTTGCCTCAAGTTTACTTTAAGTATTCCGAGAATAACATATGGGCTTCTTGGACGAGTCTGCGCCACAGATGTACAGCATGGCCGATCTGGGCAGTGGGAATTCAGTCGGTCTGTGGATTGATAAACTGAGATTTTTCAGGCCATAATGAGCTCGAAAACTGGTTTAGCGCTAAAATAGCGTTAAAAATACCTTATAAACAGTTTCTGATCAATTTAAAGCAGTTTTCAAAAAAAATTACAATTTTCCTTCATTTGTGGTCTTCCTTTACTTCACTTTCCGGAAAAAACTTTCAATTTTTTTCCATTCTGGTGGCCTAGAGTCTACAACCTCTTAAATCCCCTTCCACGTGCATGTCTGTTAACGAGACGACATTTACCCTCCAGAAGTATTTCAAACGATAAAATAATGAATGTCGTACATACATGAAAATGAAAACATCGCATATCTCTATCGAAATTAGCTTGTGATTGTTTTTTTAAGATTTTGCCTCCAGTATGATTTAAGGATACTGACAATAACATATGGGCTTGGAACAGTCGGCAGAGTCTGACAGAACCCCAAAACTTAAAATAATCGCCTTGCCAATAGTTTTATTTTTTTCGCGATTTTTTACGTCAATAGGCAGAGCTCAATGAGAAACGTTGACAATTTATTTTAACTATTAAAATTAATTTTTTCGGCACTTTATTAATCTTTGAAATCCTTTTTAACTCCTGTTGCCAACAGAAAATTTCGGCACTAGGAAAATCTCTCCAATAAGATAAGCTATGCACGCCACATATACTCGTAGATACATATGACAAGCGCCTCCATCGTATTCGCATCTAACGAACGCGTCCTTCAATCGGTGACCCAAGTCTAATCTTTCTTTCGCTGAAAACTGGCTACTTTCATATGTAATCGCTTCCTCCATTGCGGTGGCCCAATAAAGGAAATTTTTCGTAGGCCTCTCGCTAAAACCACCCCATCCTGAAAATATCGTTTTCGAAAAAGTGAACTTAGAAGACATTTTTCTGTTGTAGTCAAATGTAATAGGCCGGACATAATGGTTGATGTCTAAAAATAAATCTTGGATTTGCCATCAGTATCCGCAAAAACATCGAAGTATATGTTTCGGCCTACAGATTGAAATAAACTATGGAATCAAAAAACGATAGAAAAGGCAGCAGGTTAGCTACACAGTAGCTAAGGGAAGGTAGGTGGAGTATACTAGAAGCGACTTTTTACGTGAAACAGGTTACATGCCAGGTCCACTTGCATGCCCGCAACGATCGTATGCACTAACCAATTCATGACAGGTTTGTTTGCTATAATGCTAATGGTAAAAAAATAAAAAACCTTTAAATACAGTTGCAGTTAGTTTTCTATCAGTTACGATACAAAGCAGTGCGTTGCAACTCGCAAGCAATTCACAAAAAGTTTACATTTTAGATTATGTTTCAACTCTTACGTAAAGCATTGAAAATTATTTCAAGGAGGTCAAGTTCTTTCAGGGGCCGCAGAATTTACTTTTATCTTTTAGCGTCTCTTAGAGAGCATCTGATTTTTAACAGATTTGTGACTTTAGGCATATATGTACATAGGTAACTTTTTCCTATTTCCCTCCTTTTACATCATTAATAATCCGTAGAGGGGTCCGAGTATATTATAGGTACGCGCTAACCGCTACCTGTGATATTGATTTTGGACTACCACACTTCTCACTTGCTTTCGCAATCATAGGTAGCGCGTTAACGCGTACCTTTAATATAATCAGGTACCCCCTGTCTACCCCCTACAGCTATAATGGGGCAAATCTGGGAGGTGCAGTTTTTCCAAAAGAAAGATAATAAAAAATCCGCTGTCCGTGTTTTTTGTCTTTCTTTGCACTCGATACTCAGCTTGTAATGAATGTGTAAAGTTTTGGCGTAACGTTATAACATAGAAAAACTTGTGACGGTTTTTTTGGTGAGTTTGTACACAACTCAAGATGAAAGCCTCATACAATTTAATGGTAAAGAATTGTAGATGAGAAAGTTCTTTGGATGACAAATTTTTGTTTTACGAATTTTGCATTAGTCGAAGTACAATGTAAAGAGGGTAAAAATCTGCTGGCGTATGGACAGATTTTATCGCGTTTTTCACTTATTTATCTGCAAACAACTCCACTCCGCATGTCCGAAAAACTTTTTCCTGATAGAAATGTGCTATGACTAAAGGGCTACTTTCTGCTAACCTGCAAATCCTTTTACACTCTATACTGAGTTAGATCAAGGGGTTTAAAGTTTCCAATGTAGTGGATAGTGTAAAAACAGGTTTGGTTTCAGATTTCTCCGCCAAATTCTCCGCTTATAAGTCGGGACAAGTTCACACATGGGCGTGGGGGGTTTGGGGGGTATGCATCCCCAGAAGTTGAAATACCCCCCCCAGAAATCAAAATACCCCCCCCCCCAGAAAAAATTTTTTTTTGCTTTTTTAGCAATTTTTTGATGCCATTGGATAGAGCTTGATGAGAAACGTCGAAAAATGGTGTTTTTTTGCCATACGACCACTTTTAAGACCATTTTTTGACTTTTAAAAATTTTTCACCCCCCCCCAGAAATTTTTCACCCCCTCCCCCAGAATTTCGGTGCTGCCCACCTATGGACAAGTTAGGTTCCAGGAACTACACGTTACAGGAAATTGCATTAAAAAAACTCAATAATGAGTCACCTCTGGAGGTTAAAAAATCGAAATCAGGGGTGTAACATGGGGTGAAAAAACACATTTTCTTCCCTTTTTGATTAGTTAACGTCTCAAATAGGATGTGGGATTGAAGTTTTCCGAACACAAAGGTACTACAACTCAAATGCAACAAAGTGGCCCGATTCGAATTCCTTCACATTCAATGGGGAGTAAGCTACAGATTTTTGAAGTTTACACTCTGCCGGTGCGCGAAAAATCACTTACATTTTTGAGTTTGCCGACTTCGACAGTTATAAATCAAGACGCGCAAACTATATCTACTATATATTTTTGAAAGTTTGTTTGTTTGTATGTATGTATGTATGTTCGTATGTTTGTGCCGGGTTGGCTCCGGCCCAATGAAATTTGGTGGGCTGATATTTTGGGCCGAGGTCGGTCCAATGGGGAAGGAGCCGTAGCGATCTTGAAATTTCGACAAACGCACCCATTGGCCCTGGGCAGGGAGGTAGCAAGGTTTGGCCCCTGTGCTATAAGCCTCCACGATTTCGGGAGATGGCCGATTTTTTGCTATTTTTTCAAAAATTAGTTTATACTGTTTGTATAGGGATACCCCGGCCAAGAGGAGCATGCCTGGCGACACTATGTACATTGTTATATGTTATAGCATTGGTCGGCACTGTGAAACATCAAAATACGGGTTTAACCAAATGATGCTATAACATAGGCAATTTTATAAGATAGGCATGGTATGAGATACTATGTGCAACAAGATAAGCAATGCTATAAGATAGGACGTGATATAAGATACTCTGTGCTACAGGATAGGCAATACTATAAGATAGGACGTGATATAAGACAACCCGTGCTACAAGATAGGCAATGCTATAAGATAGAACGTTATAAAAGATACCCCGTGCTACAAGATAGGCAATGCTATAAGATAGGAAGTGATATAAGATACCCCGAGCTGCAAGATAGGCAATGTTATAAGATAGTATGGGATATAAGATACCCTGTGCTACGAGATAGGCAATGCTATAAGATAGGTTTGGTATAGATACCCTGTCTGTGCCATAACATGCAGTGATATAAGATAGGAGATACCATCAGCTATAACATATCACGTGATATATGACACCCTTTGCTACAACAAACAAAAAATTTTTAAAACATCAAAAATATGGTTTGACCGAAAAAATTTTTCAAAACATCCTAAAACATTAAAAATATGGTTTGACGAAAAAATTTTCCAAAACATCCCAAAACATCAAAAATATGGGTTTGATTGAAAAAATTTTCCAAAACATCCTAAAACATCAAAAATATGGTTTGACGAAAAAAATTTTCCAAAACATCCCAAAACATCAACAATATGGGTTTTATTAAAAAATTTCCAGAACACCCCAGAACATCAAAAATATGATTATGGCTAAACAATTTTCAAAACCATTCTGTAACGTCAAAAATATGGATTTGATCAAAAAAATGGTTGACAAAAGACATTTTAAAAAAATCCAAAAATAAAATATGGTTTGTACCAACAATTTTTTTAGAAATATCCCAAAAACATCAAAAGTCTTGAAAAATAAAAAATACAAGAGACATATTAATTCCATATAGCTATCAGGCCTAAGTTCAGCCCGGGCAACGCCGGGCAGCTCAACTAGTTAAAAATAAAGTACACCTTAAAGGTTACACATCGTAATTGGACGCGTTTTTAAGCTCAATACTGAGTTATGCGTGGAGATGTAAAGTTTAAACCGGCGTAAAAAACACGTTTCTTGCTGATTTTTGTCAGCCGACGTCTCCAATTATGAATTGGGTTGCGTAGACTATTCTTAAAATAAAGTACATGTTGACGGTTACAAACCACTTTTGGTTGGAATCCTCTACACTCAAAACAGACTTATTTCTAGAGGTGTAAAGTACCACCTCTGTGGTGAAAAAACGTTATTGCAATTATTCTGTCTGCTAAGTTCACTATGTATGAATTGATATGTCCGCACTTATGTAAAAAACACAGAACGTCATCGCAGTAAGATGCACATCTTTACGCTTAATACTGAGTTAGTCCTGGAGGTATTAAAATCTAGGGTTTAAAAACACGTTTCTACATCGCTTTTGTTCACGATCTTATTCCGTTATGAGAGGGAACATGATCTCGACTCTAAGGACGCTTTGCGCTTTAAAGGTCACTTATTCTACTAAACGAATTAGTTTGCACTCGATAGAGGTGTAACGTAGTTCATACTAACGGTCTACTTTGCTCCCAGAGTTTTGTGGATAGTCAATTTTTCCGTAAAATATTATTATTTGAACTTCAGGATTACGAATCAGATTCTAAACATTGTTTACACTCAGCAGATTGTTGTAATGTTTACACTGAAAATTAACTTTAGCTACAAAACATTGCCGAAGGTGAAGTTTTTTAAAACGTTCTTCGAAACAGAAGGATTTCCCTGTACTATCGGGAATACGAGCTTGACTGCAATCCTCTTTACACCCTCTAGTTGTGTAAACTTTACGCTTCAGGTTAACTTCATGTCAGTGAGGTTGTACGTTGTAAGAGCTAAGTTTTATTACAAACTGTCCTCCGGAAAATCAGGATTATGAATCTAACTTTGCTTTTTGGTCACTCAATGGCTGTGTAAAATTTGAAGTGTAAATTAAATTTTATTTTAAAATGTTGTAGGAGGTAACTTTTTTTAAGAGAATATTTTTTGTGTTATTCAAATATTTCATTCGGCAAGTTACTTCTGAGTTTATTGATTGATTCACTCAAATTATGGTGATTAAAAGTAGGGTGCTAGCAAAGAAAAATGCTACGATGGAACAAAAAAGGACAAATACACTTGAAATAAGGGATCATTAAAGACATAAAAGGAGGGGACTAGGAAAAAATCACCTATGCACGCTAAAAATCATTCGAATCTGCTAAAAATAGGATTTCTCTAAGCAACACAAAATCGGAGTATATCTGCGGCCTCTAAAAGAGAAGGTGCCCTTTCAAAACATTTCTCACTGGTTTAGTGAAGAGTTTTACGGGACAACATTGGCCTGTGCTAAGTGGCCTAGGAGATCATTATCGCATTTTCAAGTAAACATGTAAGCAATATTCAATTAAGGCCTATAGATGAATGATGGCATTCGCATCATGCTGTTTATTATGGCTCTAAAGTTATCGTGTTATGCTAGTTGCGTGATGAGATGATATAGGTTCATTTTCTCCTGCTTTAGCATTCTAAAACGAGCTATTAAAATTTCTGGTCTATCATCATGCACAATGGCATTTATTTGCTTAGATAACTCGCTCACTCTTCTTGCGCCGTGTCCCAAATTGATTGGTTCAAACCTGTTTGCACATGTTTAGTGCCTTACTGCGCTTCTATGCCATCACGCATGGGCGTGAGGGGTCTAGGGGTATAAAGCCCCACAGGAGTTTAAACCCCCCCCCGTAGATTACAGTAGACCCCCATAATTCTATTATTAGTAACATTTTTTAAAATTTTTGGCGGTTTCGACCCCTCCCTAGAATTTTCTTGCTGCTCATTTATGTATGCTATGCCATTGCAAGAACGGCCATTCGAACTTACATTTACAGTCTATTTCACAAAAGTTTTGGCATAAATTTTAAAAAGTAGTCCGACAATAAGCCGACAGATTGGAATTATAAAACTGATTTGATATTTAATTATCGTAATCCGTCGGCTTACTTTCGAAAGAATTCTTGAAATTTATGCCCAAACTTATGTGAAACAGAGTATAGTTAAGGTTAGTAATGAAAATGATTGTCGTCTTCTTTAATTCAGATGTGACTTTTTCCTTATCCTTCCTTTTATCATAGGTAGCGCATTTGCGCGTACGTATAATATGCTTGGATACCCCTAACACCGTGCACCCTCCAACAGCTATAAGGAGACATATTTGGGAGGTGCAGTTTTTTCCAAAAGAAATATGATGAAAACATTTGCTGCCGGTATTTCTTGTTTTTCTTTACACTCAACACTGACTGTGCAAAGAATGTGTAAACATTTGGCACAACGTTATAACATATAGCAAATTTTGCCACTTTTTTCAAGGCTTGTAGTAAAGTCAGTATAAATAATTCACACAATTTAATGGTATACATTTGTAGAGGAAGGAATTTTGTAGATGGCAGTCTTTTGTTTTGAATTTCGCATTAGTTCTCGATTGGGAGTGTAAAGAGTGTGAGAATCTGGGGGCGAAAAACACATTTTGGTAGTGTTTTCGACTGACTTTTTTCTGTCTGCTAACAACTCCAATTGTGAGTCCTAAGAAATTATTTCCGATAGAACTGGACTACGGCTTATGGGCTACTTGCTGCCTACCAGCAAACTTATTTACACCGAATATGGAGTTAGATCTAGGGGTTTAAACTATACACTCTAGTGGATGGTGTAAAAAAACAGAGTTGTCGAAGATTTCTCTGCCAATTTCTCCGGTTATAAGTCGAGATAAATTAAATGAATTTGAAATAAAGTACCCTCTGTGGGATACACGTCGCAGCAAACCCCGTTCAAAAAACGCAATTTGAGTCATTAATGAGGGTGTAAAGTTTGAAATCAGGGGTGTAAAATGGGCGAAAAACCATTTATTTTCCCTATGTTGATTAGTGAATATGTCATATATTTTGCAAAAACAGAAGTTTTCAATTACAAACAAACTACGATTCAAAAGCTACAAACTGGCTTAAACCGAATTTCTTTACACTAAATGGGGAGTTAGGTTCAGATTTTTAAAGGTTACAATGTGTTGGGCGGTGGACAATACCTTTCTGTCCGTTTTTTTGTTCGCCACTTTCTCCATTTAGAAGTCGAGATAGATCGTATAGAATAAAAATATATCACATTTGAATGGGTACACGCCACATCAAATCGCGTTTATTTACATCAATATATAGCTTTTTCGGGAGGTGTAAAGTGAAAAATTGGGTGTGTTTAACGTGTTTCTGTATTTTTCTGCCACCTTTCCCGCTTATGAGTCTGGACATGATCTCAAGTCTAGAAATGTACCAGGAATTAAACGTGATACACCAGTTAAGCGCGTTTGTTTGTACTCGACAGTGGTGTAAAGTGGTTTGCATCAAATATTTATTTGTCTTCAGGCCATTGTGTAGACTTAATCTTTCATGAATGTTGATCGTAATATCAGAGTAATATTAGAATTACAAATCCGACAAAAACCTTCTTTACACTTTGTGGTTGTGTAAAATTTACACTGCTAATTAATTTTAGTTCTAGAGCCTTGCGGAAGCTTAATTTCTTTTAAATGCTCTACCTAAGGTCAAAATTACGAATTTGGCTGTTAGTTTTCTCTACATTCAGTAATTGTGTAGAGTTTGCACTATGCATTTATCGTTAATGTGTAGTTTACATTATAGAATTATTTTACTTCCAGAACATTGCAAAACATAATTTTTCAAAATATGTTCCGTAAGGTCAGGATTACAAATCTGACTGTATGTTTTCTTTACACCCAGTAGTTATGTAAAGTTTACACTGAAAATTTAATTTAGTTTCAGAGCTTTGCAGAAGCTTGTTTTTTTCAAAATGTTCAATGTAACGTCAGAATAAAGAATCTGAGCGTATGTGTTCTTTACAACCAATTGTTGCGAAAAGTTTATGCTGAACACCTTTGATCTGTTTAAATATGGTAAGGTTGCCTCGATTAAAAAAGATAGTGCTGATGTTTAGGCCAATATTGTTTTCCGCGTTGTTGGACTGTTGACATTATTGTAGCATCTTACTGTATGTGTTTACTGACTGATTTAATCAAGTCATGCTAATTAAAAGTAGGGCACTATCGAAGAAAAATGCTCCGATGGAACAAAAAAGACGAAAATACTTGGGATTGTGGATAACTAAGGATGTAAAAGCAGGGGACTATGAAAAAACTAATTATGTATATGCATAAAGTCGCAAAATCTGTTGAAAATCAGACTTTCTCTAAGCAACACAAAAAATTGAAGTATATTATGCCGCAACTGAAGAAGTGTAACCTTCTTTGAATAAATTTCAAGGCTTCTCATAAGAGTGTGTAAATATAATCTAAAATGTATATTTTTTGTAAATTGCTTAACGTTGCAACAGTGACTTGCCTCGTATCTTGGTTGATAGAAAACTAACTGCAACTGTATTTGAAGGTATTTTATTTTGTTATCATGAGCATTATAGCAAGCAAACCTGGCGTCAATTGATTAGTGCACACAATCGTTGCGGGCATGCAAGTGTGCCTACATGTAGTCTGTTTCACGTAAGCTTACGCGTTTCCTACTGCTTTAAACCAACAATTTCTTCGATTGTCTCGAATGCATCGATGTTTGCTATTTCTTTCAATTGGCTTGCAAAGTCGATCCTAGTTTACTCAATCTAATTACCTATAGCTAGTGCATCGCTAACTTGCTGCTTGTTCGATCGTTTTTTGGTTCAACAGTTTATTTCAATCTGCAGGCCTTAGAATAAACTTTGATTATTTGCGTTGCTTAGAGAAAAACCAATGTTTGACAGATTTTGCGACTTTAGGCATATAGGTACATAAGTAGTTTTTTCCTAGTCCCCTCCTTTTACATCCTTAATAATCCACAATCCTAAGTGTGTTTGTCTTTTTTGTTCCATCGGAGCATTTTTCTTTGCTGGTCTTTAATGGTCCGCTATTCCAAGTATGTATATTTGTCCTTTTTGTTCCATCAGAGCATTTTTCTCTGCTAGTTTAAACATAAGTTGAGCGCATTTGCTCGAAAGCTTTATCGCTCACTATTCGTAGAATTCTATTACTATAGTCTGCTTCATTTCAAACGACCCATTTTTGCTTTACGGCTTCTTACTGTAACAGAATATTTTACGATTCGGGTTGTTGCGGCAGTATGTTAGACACGCCACATGTTAAGCAAGGCACATTAAACATCAATAAGAAGAATTTAGAGCAAGCAGCCGCTAAGAGAGCGTAATCGAAGAAGCCATTTGTGCAGCAGAAAGCCTGATACAGTAATTAGACTCTTGCTGAAAATGGGCCGTTTGGAATGGAGGACAATATGGAAGAATTGTTTTGTTTACAATGGCAGATTAAGAAAATTACTATTCTTACTATGGATGCGATCATGCGGATCAATAGCGGCTTTGTCGCATCGAAGTTGGGCGAAAGACATCTGCAAAAAAGTGATTAAATTTTATTTTATGTAAAAAACAAAGGTAATTTGGTGACGGCCTTTATACAGCCATAATTGCCTAAGAATTTGTATAAGACTTAAAATAGAGTAAAAATGTGCCTTATTCCGCAGTTTCTTGCCAATCTCAGGCAGTTTTGAAAAACTTTTCAATTTTTATCAATCCTTCCTTCCGTCTTACTTTTTCCAGAAAATATTTTTAACTAAACGCACGATGTAAAGAAATACTTTAATGCATCTACAAGCTAAAGTCAACTAAACGATACTTCAATGTTTAAGTAGCCTGTTTCGGCTAATTTATGTAGCATTAAAATCATCTTTTTGCCTTCGTCCTATCGTTTAAGACTAGTAGAAAGAAAAAGTACAAAGGAAAACTATAAATATGAAACGGATCGGACATACAAAAGCAAAAATAAACCGGGCCCTGAATCAAAGGAGTAATGATATAATATAATTTTGAAATCATTTGCTGTCATAAATTTAGCAAGATCGCTAGAATGTCGATTATATATGGAAAATGACGACTTTAAACAAATAATAATGTGTATTTTTTATGATTTAAGCCGCTTTTTATCATGATTTTTCAAAATGTTTCCGTGATTGACGCCGGGTAGAAATCACTCATGACTTTACCGACTTTTTTGGCTTTTGGCTCAACTTTGTTATTACGTCAGAAGAGTAGTTTGTGTACAGAACAAGAATTTTTTAGTTCTTGCGATGATTTCTCGAGTTTTTTAAGTGCTTTTGCGCCAATTTTGTCACTAATTTTGCACGTTTTTCGCAGAAAACTCTTAAAATTTCTATATTTTTGTGGGTCACAATCTGTCTATCAAAAGACGGCAAGAATATCGATACTTTAAGCAGGCCCGTATACAAGATTCGGCCAAGGGTAGGGGGGCCAACCCAACATAAATTGGTCTATATCTCGAAAAATGCGTCGGGATAGCGACGTGCTCTATCCATTAAGATCATAAAATTTGAACTTGTTTAATGGAAAAAAATTTTTCACTCAAGAGGCTATAAAAAGTAACATTATTTCAGTCGTATTTAGGCTAGAATGATGAAAAATACACCACATCCGGCGCTAAGCGCCGAAAATTTGAAGATTTCACGTCAAACACATTCGATTTTTCCATCTTTCCGTGCATTATCTCACCCATAAAAATTTTTTCCGGTCAGGGAACGACAACTCGTGTGAGATTTTTCCTCTCATTCTGGTCCATCTGATTTTTTTACACATGAACAATATTTCTTTACACACCTTCGCACTTAAGGTCTTTCACGTCCAGAAAGCAATCGCGTTTGTCAGAATCGATAATCTCCAATTGAACAGTTGCATCTCTTGAAAAGACATCGTCGAATACATATTGGCGTCCAAAATCATATTTTAGTTTGTACGAAATTGGGGAAGTCGGAATCGGGCTCTTCGTCGTCTGAACGAATCTGAATTCGCTACCCCGATCCAGTTCCAAGAACAGGTCTCTATAGAATACTCTATTCCATACATTCAAAAATAAATTGGCCTGTTTGATTTGAACATCGAACCACTCGGCATTGAATTTTTTATATTTTGGCAAAAGAACGATTTCCCACTGAGCGTCAGGATTTTGATTGCATGAATCCGACGTTGAAGCATTGAATCTATACTTGCCCACAGTACCTTCAATTTTTTGGCGCAATATCATTTCTCCATCAATAATAATGCATCTTTTACAAGCTAAATAACGCAAAGTTCATTATTCGGTAACAGCTGGGCAATAATAGCATAGTAAAGTGGAGGGCAGTATAAGATTCAGGATTTTCTGAGGAGGGGGTGGATAATAAGTTTTTCTAATAGTTCATAGTCCAATGACAGCTGGGCAAAACGGCATAGTAAAAAGGAGGCAGTGTCGGATCCAGGATTTTCTGACCGGGGGGCGGACACCAAATTTTCCTTATAGCGTCAAAAATTGTTCAACCCGTCTATGCTTGACATAGAGGTCTTTTGGTACACAGAATCATTTTTTGATTCAGAAAGAGTTGAAAATTGTCGAAAGTTTCATACGAAAAATGCAAAACTAGTGTAAAAATCGGGACAAAACGCTGAAAAAATACACGATAAATCATTGCAAGGACTGAAAAATCCTTATTATATTCGTGAAAAACTCTTTTGACATAAAAATAAGGTCATTAGAGCGCAAAGAAAGTCGTTAAATGTCATGAATTAGTGTTTTCCAGTGTGAAGCGCCGGAAATATTCGAAATATTATGATAAAAAATGGTCAAATCAATAAAAAATACACATCTTCCCTATCGCAGCCAATAATCTTTTAATGACAGGGACGGCCCCACAGTTTCTATAAAAAATAACAATTTGGACAAACGTCAAACTCGAGCGAATAAAACGCAGGAGGTTTACTTTGGTTGGAGGAGCTAGTCGTCTATTCTTAAGAGAGGAGGGCTGGGAATTAAGGGTTTCAGATTTAAGCAATAAGCTCGCGTCGAAAATACTATTCTTCTACGTTTCTGTTAAATCTGTTCTTTTCTAGAATATTAAAACGTAGAAAAATTTTAAAATATTCAAATATTTGAACAGAAGTCTAAAAATGAGTTTCCGCAAAATGATATTTTGAGTCAAAAGTTCGCTAAAACAGTAGAAACAGCATGTTTTACTTGGAAAGTGAGAAGTTTCGAGGTCGTGTCAAAAGCCATTTAGGAGGTCGAACATCTCAAGGAGATATTTAAGGGGAAAGCTACATTTTTAGTTTTTACTTGGAAAAAACAAAAATCCAAAATATTTCTTAGGAAAGCAGTTTTTCTCCTACCGCTTAAAGTGCAAAGAAAGGAACTATTTAAAGCTCAGAGTTCTAATGCGTTTAAGTGTCCGCTATCTCATATTTAATCCTTTTTTATTTTGTTATGTATCTTATCTTTTATCTTATCTTATCTTATTATTCCCGTAACCACGTCTGGGCGTGAGGGTTGGGGGTATGCACCCCCCGAGAAACGAAAATACCCCCGAGAAACAAAAATACCCCCCCAGGAATCAATTTTTGAAATTTTTTTGTTTTTTTTTCGCAATTTTTTGATGCTCAATGGATAGTGCTCGATTGAGAAATGTTGAAAAATAGTCTTTTTTGCCCTACCAAAATTTTTAAGGCCATTTTTTGACCTTTGATAAAATCTTGCACCCCCAGAATTTTCTTGCTGCCCACGTATGCCCGTTACCCACTTTAAATACCCATTCCCCATTTCCCAACTAAAATGCTTAATTTTCAAATAAGTTTTGCAAAAAAATATGCCTACCAGATAAATGCTATCGAAGAGAATTTTTCTCTAGATGCCTTTATCTCCATATACAACTGCAGTTCGCATGAACAAGTGCGTGATGCAATTTGGAACTTAATGAAATGAAAGGCAGCAAAATAGACAAAACTTTTTGTGTTTGTTCGCTATTTTTATCTCTATTTTATATTATTTTATTACTTATAAATGCTTAAATTTTATAAATTATTTCACAATTAAAATTCACGATATTCTTTGTTTATCGAGAAAATTATCGATTTTTCAACAAGATTTCTCAATTTTTTCTTTCACGCGTACATGAATCGGATTACTTGTTGATATATTTAATCTAATTCGGTCCTCTCTTTGCCATTGACGTTCTTTGTTCATCAGTTTGACAGATCTTAATGCAAGCGATTCCTTCTGAAATGATCAAAAATGTTAAAAGTTGCACGACACTGAAGTGTGCGTTAAAAGAATGCTCATATTCATATTTTTTAACGATTTCTCCTCTCTTGGAGAAAACAATTATCGAAAAAATAGCGCACGGACATTCCTCTCACTTCAATTTTGATTTCATTTTAAATTAATTTATTTTATTTCGATTCATTTTATTTCAATTATTTATTTACTATATTTAATTTCTCTTGTTTCATTTCTCTTATTTCTCTTAATTTATACGAGTTAGTTTTTGATTATCCTCAAAATGATTTTTGGCTTTGCAAATGTTGAAAACAATGGCGTTTCATTAGGTTTTATTTCTACCATTTCCCTACGTTAAATTATATTTCTGGACTGGAACACTGACTCAATCTGAAGGCACGTAAATTATCAACAACAAAAGAACATTCAAATCGAGATTTGGTCGTAAGCGCCTCCTCGCAATTGAATAGGCATAAAACTTTATCCATTAAGAGTAAAACATTAACAGAATGAAGTCCGTGCTTGCAAAACAAGACCGAAAAATCTTTTCCTACAACATGTCTACAGCGAAGCATTCTTTGGCATAAGAAGCATTGCACTCATACATGTACAACATGGAAATTCTGTGCGGCATCCCAAAATTTTTTCTCAAATGTCTCTTTAAGTTTTAAAAAGTATGGGTACACAATTTTCCGACGTTTATGGAGATGCTCTTTCTTTAAAGGGCGTGACAGCATTTAAGAATTTGAAAAATTCGGTGAAATCGAGCAGAATAAGTTTAGGAATGGTAATTGAAAAATCGATATTTAGGAGCCAAAAAGTTGCCAGAAATGCCTAAAACTGCCAATTTGGGATCTTTCCTTCAATTTAATTTAACCATTTTTTTCTTCAATTTGCGTTTTTTTTCACTTAAGAAATCGGATTTACAGCATGGTCGATCAGGGGATCAGACAGTCTAGGGGATGCCAGTTAGAGAGCTTTTTCGGGCCAAAATGACTTCAAAAACTTGAATAAATCTTAACACAGCTTTCAAACTACATACTTTGTTTCAGTTTCTGGTCAATTTCGAGCAATTTTATGAAAAATTTTCGATTTTTTTCCGAAATATCGAGTGGCGAATATTCCCTAAAGCAGTCGGACATGGATAAAAATCGAAAATTTTTCATAAAATTGCTTGCAATTGACCAGAAACTGTGAAACAAAGTATGCAGTTTGAACGCTGTATTAAGATTTGTTCAGGTTTTCGAGGTCATTTTGGCCCGAAAAAGCTCTTTAAATGGCATCCCCCAGACTGTCTGATCACCCTGATCGGGTTTAGGGAAATATCC
Organism: Mermis nigrescens; assembly: GCA_036768485.1. Taxonomy (NCBI): domain Eukaryota; kingdom Metazoa; phylum Nematoda; class Enoplea; order Mermithida; family Mermithidae; genus Mermis; species Mermis nigrescens. Next base: position 24,857,338 of record JAVLUZ010000154.1, on the reverse strand, counting down.
GCCCCCGACATTTCGCCCCCAGGTACGTTTCGCCTCCGGAACTTTCGCCCTCAAACATTTCGCCTCTCGGATGTTTCGCCCCCAAACATTTCGCCCCTCGGATGTTTCGCCCCCAAGTGAGCTGTACAATGAACGGGAGTATACATGGACAGCGTCAAAGTTCGGGAGGACACAATGTCCGCTTTTATTCTTTTTGTTTTTAATCTTTTTTGGAATAAACTAAAAAGAATTTTTATTTTTTAAATTTCAATCTTGATAAGTTTTCAATATTTTCTCTTTTGATTCTTAGATTTCTTTAAACAATTTTTTAACCATATTTAAACAGTTTTTAACCATATTTTAACCAAATTGCTGCTTCATTTTTTATTGCCAACAAGAAAACCAGAATTGTCAAATAAAAACAATGATGTTAATTGCGAAGTAAAACGGAAACACAAAGTTAAAGAATGCTGTCGAATAAAAAGGTGAACAATCTAAAATTCAAAATTGTACGATATTCCCCGCAGATAATCGATTGAATCTCGATTTTCAATGTCCTCCTCCGCCGTTCGTTTGGAGAATACATAAATGTAGTTTTCGTAGACTAGCTTCCTCTTTCGTCCTTTCGACATGACTGAATCCATTAAGCAAATCTTACACCGACCAACTGACTTATAGCCATTTGGTCCTCTTTATATAGTTTTTGAATGACCTTACTTAACGTGTGGTCGCAAGCAAAAGGTCCTGGGATGAAAATATTACTACAAAAACAATGTAATTATGTAAGGTCAAGCTAAAATCTCCTCAACTCATTATCAAATAAACAAAAAAATTAGGTCTTTGCTTGCCGACCGGGAAAAATTTTAATTAGGTACATAAAAAATATGCTTACGAAGGTCAAGCGAATTCCTGGGAATGTAATGGCAAATGGAAGAAATTAATGAAAGCAAAATTGCAGAGTCAAATTGATTGCTACAGTATAACGAGATATTTATTGGGGTCTAAACATCCGAGGGACGAAACGTCTGGGGAAGAAAGTTCCGGGGCGAAACGTACCTGGGGGCGAAATATCAGGGGCGGAACATCGAGGACGAAAAGTCGGGGGCGAAATGTCGAGGGCGAAATGTCGGGGGCGAATCTTTCGGATGCCGTCCGACTTTCATTTTGCCTCGTTTTATCCATATATTTTTCCTATATCCCAGGGAGAGTCTAGACCCTCAGAACCTCCCTGACCTGCTCTCCCGCGTGCATATCTGATTACAAGCATACATAGGTCAACCGAATTCTGGGTATCTGGGTGAGGTCAAACTGGCAGAATACGCGAAAAAAATGCCATAAATTCAATGCACGAGGTCCACTGTCACCTGCTGAGGATATTTTGGATTCTGGGATCTCAACCCTTAACCGCCGACACGCGCACGTTTAGTCAACAGCCATTCTGGGTTATCGATACCCAAAAAACGTGTATGCTTGTATCTCGGAAAAATTGTCAGGAAGTTGCTTTAGGCTTTTACTAGCCTAATTGGTTTCATTAGCCAGGCACATAGCTGGCCATCCTATTTTGGGGCGACCAACACGAATTTTGGGGGACTAAGCCCAAAAAGGCCAAAAAATAGCACAAAATAACGTTTAAAAAGTCCTATTTTTCCAATTTTTCTAAATTTTGGGGGCCGGAGCCCCAATCCCCCCAGAGCTACGTTCCTGTCATTAGCGTATGTAAATCTTCAGAATTTTCACTAACAATCATATAAGCATGCATTCTATGCAAATGATGAAGACATACAAAATATCTAAATAGGTATACAGAGGTCATAAAAGGTTAGGTTGCAAAAAATTATATAGTTGTTACGAGGCATTTGTACCACGTGGATGCTAGAGGTCGGCCATAAAGAATTTTGATGAAGTAATTATTTTCTCTAAAAGCGCAAGATAGACGTCAAAAACAGCCTATTCGACTCCTACGGCAAAAAATTATTGATTTGATTGACGCACAGCCAATTAAAAATAATTTAACTTTGGCGCGAAGCTTTAAAAAATGAACACTTCAAAATAAAATAAAAGACGAAACCACTAGTTTATTTTTCATCTGAAAATTGAAGTTTTGCGGGGGTCAGCAGCGTAGGTAGGCAGCACTAAAATTCTGGGGGGTGCAAGATTTTTAAAGGTCAAAAAATAGTCTTTAGTATGGTGGTATGGCGAAAAGATGCAATTTTTCATCGTTTCTCATCGAGCACTATCCATTGGCATGAAAAAATTGAGGAAAAAAACAGAAAAATTTCAAAAATTGAATTCTCAGGGAGTTTTTGATTTCTGTGGGGTATTTCGCCTTCTAAGGGGGTGCATACTCCTACCCTATAACCCAACCCCCACGCCCACGTGTAGTCAGCAGCATTCTCAGAAATTCGGCTATTATTCTGAGCATGACTGAGGGCAAAATGTGTGGCTGTTAATTTACTAGTCGTATTATACATGTAGCGGCTCAAAATTTTGGGTGATAATACCCGCTTATTTTTAAGGGGAGGGTGTAAACAGCCTTCAATTGTTGGCCAAAAACGGCCCAAAAACACGTAAAAAGGGCCAAAAAATTAGATTTGTTCCGAAAATCGGAAGTGAGGGTTAAAAATTTTTTCGGCTTTGGGGGACAGCGGGGACGGCCAACTTTGGGTGAAATTCCCAATCCATCCTCTAATATGTATGACTCGTACTATTTTTGCAATGTCCAGCCGGGCCGAAGCATTCCGAATATGTCGATTGATATTGCATAACGTTATGATCGGAAAATGAACATCAGCGGAAGACAGCTGCGTTTAAAAGGGAATATTTTATTGCATAACATAATAAATATATTCTATCATTCGGTATTTTAAAATGAATAATTTGCTATTCTAATCATGAACGGATTTAATCCTCCATTTACCATCATGTTTTTGCAGTCGAAGAGTACTACGACAAAACGCAGTCGTTGTCTATGTTAAGCTATACCTTCTTTACATACTCTGCCAATTATTAATTTCATTTTATGCAATTTTTTATGCTCCTTCTGTATGTTACTTTTTATGAAAATTATTTTTGAAAGAGTCACAACTAAAAACTATCACAATGCATAAGGATAGGCACCTGGTGGATGGACCTCCACGCAAAAACAAGAAAAAGTAAATTTATTGTGTTAAACACTATCAGCGGATGCACTTTAAAAGCTGAAAAGTTCTTGTGATATCACAGTAAATAGGTCAAAATAATGTTCATTTCTTACAGCTCTATAATCTTTTATAGAGCTAAAATCGATGTACCTGGAGGCAAAACGAGGCTAGACAAAGTTCTAGACACAAGCATAGATGGGCAGCAATAAAATTCTGGGTGAGGATGATGTGCAAGATTTTTCAAAGGTCAAAAAATAGTCTCAAAAATGGTAGTATGGAGAAAATGCAACGTCAATTGATTTTTTTCTTCACTGCGAACTGCATTACTGACTTGAGAGTTTTTGGCACTGTACTCTTTTAAGGCAGCTTGGTGTACAGAAAATTTAATAACAGGTAGATAGAATCTCTTTTCTGCACAAAAACGACTTGGAGTTCAAGAAAATGATAGAGACTTGTTTTGGGATGAAAATCGAGCTGGTAGAATTTCAGCAAAAATTTGAGTGCACAAAAATTTTCTCGGTGAAAATCTTTTTTTCGGAATTTGTGCACCGGTGCACATTGACCCGTGCAGAAAAAAGCCTGAATGTGAGAGTCATACTCATAGGTGAGCAGCACCGAAATTCTGGGGGGGGTGAAAAATTTTCTGGAGGGGGTGAAAAAATTTTAAAAGGTCAAAAAATGGTCTTAAAAGTGGTTGTATGCACACATGGGCGTGGGGGGTTTGGGGGGGTATGCACCCCCCCCCCCCAGAAGTTGAAATACCCCCCCCCCCCAGAAATCAAAATACCCCCCCACAGAAAATTTTTTTTTGTTTTTTTTTGGCAATTTTTTGATGCCATTGGATAGTGCTCGATGAGAAACGTCGAAAAATGGTGTTTTTTCGCCATACCACCATTTTTAAGGCCATTTTTAACCTTTGAAAATTTTTTCACCCCCCAGAAATTTTTCACCCCCCAGAATCTTGGCGCTGCCCACCTATGGTTGTATGGCAAAAAAACACCATTTTTCGACCTTTCTCATCGAGCACTATCCAATGGCATCAAAAAATTGCTAAAAAAGCAAAAAAAATTTCTTCTGGGGGAGGTATTTTGATTTCTGGGGGGGTATTTCAACTTCTGGGGGTGCATACCCCCGAACCCCCCACGCCCATGTGTGGTCATACTTGGTGGATGGAATGGAAGTTTGCTAACCATTAATGGAAATGTTGGTGAGGTGACTTATGTAAATTCAAATTCTAAATTCTAGTTGTGACTTAACATCCTTCCTTAATTTTTTATCGTTACCTTGTTCCTTAAAAACTTCAAGAACTCAAAATTTTCTGCTGCTCCGCCTCAGACCCCGTCAAGCGGTCTTTAAGCGTGTCCCTTGAACCCCCCAACCATATTTTCTTTAGCGCTTCGCGCCCTCCTTAGCATAATTTGTATACGTAACCATTTTACTGATCTGCCAGAAGTGTAAATTTATCTGCTACTACATGTATGCGACGCTTTAGCATTTTAAGTGCAGATTAAAAAGGCAAAATGCATTTTTGATACACTTCTGTGACAAACAAGTCAGTGAAAATTTTTAAAAAATTTTACATCAAAAGTCACGCAAGAGCAGCAAGAACAGTGTAGAATAGCTTGAAGATGCGTTTAAAAACGTATCAAAAGTCACTTAGGTAGGAGCAGCCAGAACAGTGCAGAAAAGCTTAAAAATTGCTTACTACCTGATACCGAGATATTCATGCGTAGTTAACTTTGCCCCGTTATAATAGAAAGCGTTTCCAATTCTGAATCGGAAAATAAATGAATCGTTGCATATAGTCATGAGTGTAAGATACAGTAGGAATTTTTTCAAAGGCATGCTCGTTCTGTCCGTGAAGCTTTAACCGGCGAATTCTTCCATTTATCAGCATAAAAGTTTTGTAAAGGTACGTGAAAACATCTCATTATGGCTGCGTTCAATGTCGCGCGCTCTAATGTCGCTGCGCTCTAATGTCGGCTCACCATCAAACATGCACAAAATAATGGGCAAAAAGTGCTTGAATGAATGGACAAAGTACTACTCGAAAAATACTTCAGATTATACTATTGGGCATCGTTTGGCGATGTTTCATAATTCCAACAATAGGTTTTGGTCCGCAAATGGCCTGAGGGGGTACGCCTTTGTGGTAGAGGGGATACCCCCATACCACGCTTCAGTGCGCATGTGTGCTGTGCATCTTTGATCACGCCCATGTGTTATGAATTTCTAAAGAAACATACTCGCGCTTACTGAAATAGTCGTAATTTTACGATGCAGTGTGAATTTCCAAATGAGCAATCCACTGCAGCACGCGGCACAAACAAAGGTCAGAATGCCAACGAAAATCCAAATCCTCATGGAACGCTGAGATCCGCTTTTTGCAATGTGAACTACTTGCGGTACAGAGACCGTTTTCGCAAACTCAGCCACTCTCCTCATTTAGTCCTATGAAGTTGATTCGGCGCTTTTGAAAACAAGTGGCATGGGCAGACAGATACACGTGAGAGGGGGAGTGGATCCGCCACCCGAAGTCGGACGTCCCCCTATCCCCCCAAAGGCAGAAAATTTGTGACCTCCACCAAATTTTTGAAAAACATCGATTTTTCGGCCGTTTTTAAGCGTTTTTTTTTTTTGCCCAAAGATTAGAGATCATTGACCCCTCCCTATTCCCCCTTATTGGCCGGGAACTCTCCTCCCTAAATTTAGAGCCGTTACGTGTATGGCAAGCAGATACAAAATAGCAAAACTTCCGGTTGGCTTGGAAAAATTTAAATAATAAAGGGCGGCATAAAAATGCAAATTTTGATGCTTTTTATCAAGCTTCAAGGTTGATAAAAGAATGGTGAAAAATGGAAACGAAATTCGTAAAAATATCCAAAGGGTCTGCGACTTTTTTTAACTATTGGAAATATCAAACCCGACACTTTTTAAATTTTTTAATATACGGCGATGAAGCTTTAAAATTAAAAAAATAAAAATTTTATTTTACCCTTTAAAATCGGTCCGAAAGCAATGAGAACAGAGTGCAGGCAACGAGTGAACATCTGGCTCATATGCATACATAAGCAGCAACCAAATTCTGGGGGGTCCACTGGAGCAAAGTGGCTAAGAATATCTTCGAAAATTCAATTCTGCAGGGTCTGTCGATTTTTTTGGGAAAAGGGGGGGGGTTCCACCGGATTCTGGGAGTCCTCCAGACCCTCTACGCTTATGAGTGCTCATATATAAATACAGAACTGACAAATAATAAAAGCTGTTTCTATACATTCAAATTGAATATGTGCATTTGAAGTGTAGGGCAGGTTTAAGCCAGGCTTAATTAAATTTTAAGATTCAGCATAGTTAAGCCTCATACTTTTACTGGGGTTGTACGACAGCATACGATTTAAGCACGAACTACTATTCTGAAGTATATTAAAGTATATTGAAGTCGCAATGAAGTAGATTGCATTTTGCGATAAAAAACGACGCGTGATATCTGTACTAAGTTCTGATTTCAGTACGAATCACTATTTTGAAACATGTTAAAAACTACTGAAGTCCCAGTGGAGTGGATTTTACAATTGGAAGAACGACACATGATTTCTGTACTGAATTTTATTAATATAGAACAGTAATTTTGCAATTTAATCACATTCACTCATTACTCATTACAATTACCTTTTCACTATTGCGATAAGTAGAGCGGACCGAGTTTAATATATTTCATCATAGGCAACGCTCGGATGAATAGCTCGGTCCTGGAATATTTCAAAAAATTTAGCATAAAATTTTTATTCAAGGGTTTTTAATGCATAAAACGATTCCATTTTCATTTGAGCCTCGGCTTAAATTCACAATAGAAACACTTTCTAGTTGTTGCCTGGAAATAGGAAAATGCTACAGCAACCGCCATTCTAAATTTATATTTTCTATTGCGATTTCTTAATAATAGTCTTATGATTCAGATCGCAACAATTAACACTTTTTACTTATCAAAATTAGGATTTTGAAAGTGCTTTGTCATAAAGTGCTTTGTCATAATTAAGTCCAAAAAAGGATGGTTTTATAGGGAAAAACGCTTAAAATTGACCAAAAACTGGACATCAATGCAATGTTACGCTACGCATTCAGACAGACTAACGCTCTCTGGCTGACTCACCCCACAAACCAAGAATTTCGAAGAATCGGCCCAGAAATTTCTTTTAAAGAGCTTTTATACAGACTTAGAACGACAGGTTTCCATCCCAACAAAGCATTATTATTTGGACGTTCCCGACGAGACTTCCCCTTTTGGAATAATACTACATGCCTAAAATTTAATAAAATTGTACCAGGTTAAAGTACGGCTAGGAGCGTAAATAGGGTATACTTTGAATTGGTATGTATCTGACTGAGTAAACTTTCATAATACTAAAACAGAAGGTATTCACGAATTAAAAGATCGCTAAAAATGCTTGAAAAGCAAATGTCGTAAGTTTGGGAAAGTATAAATTCTGCCGTGGCGATTTATAAATGTGCGGAGGATGAATTTAAACTCTCAAAACGGCTGTGGGTCTTGAGAACATTTTCTAAGTCAATACATTTTAATAATTTTAAAAACTTAATAAACAATGTTAAAAATTTTGTTTTAACATTTTCTCAGTAATTCCGGGAATAATCAGCTGACTTGTTCTTCAGAGGGCGTGTTTGCTCTAAACTTAAGTGCGGACTATACAAGGGCGTGGTTGACTCCATAGATCGAATAAATCTTGTGAAGCTTTAGAATTTGGTCTTAAAGTTTTTCGCCGTTTTTTCGATTACAATTAAAAAGCGCGTGGACTGGAGATACATACATACATAAGTCCAATTAATATCATAGCTGAACAGCGTGGCTGATTGGGGGAGTGGGACAGCTGATCTAGGGCGGGGATTAAAAATCGAGCTCTTTTGGACTAAAATAACCTCAAAAATTGGCGTAAAGGCTCATTCATACATTCGTCCGATCCGACGTCGCGCGACACCGCATGTCGCATCCTGTCGGACTCTTGTCGGACAGAGCCGCATGCGGCTCTGTCTGACACGCGTCCGACAGGATGCGGCATGCGGTGCCGCGCAGCGTCGCATCAGACATCGGATCCGACTTTGATTCATACTTCATCCGGCTTCTTCCGACTAAAAATCAATATTTTCACCGCAACAAGCATTGATGTTTTTTATACTATCACGCAAATTGTGCCACTTGTTCTTGCAAGTTTCAACTGAATTGACGTTGAAAAATTTTACTTCAATCTTCAGTAGCGTCGCCGGTGGGAGAAAGGGTGTTAAAAATGCTGCTGGCTTTTACTATTTTTTCATGTATTAAATTAGAATTAAATGCTGAAAGTATCAAAGTTCGTTTCAAGCGCCAATTTATTTAAACTTATTTACCGGATGAATTAGGATCAAGATACGGACCATGCTGTAAATATTTTAACGTTATAATCTATAATGTTAATTTCGAGTTGTGTGTAAAGGCGCATTCATACTTCGTCCGACTCCGTCCGATTTAGTGTCGGAATGCGAAAATTGACAAAACCGCTCCGACACGCACCGACATGAGTCCGACATTATCCGACATCATGCGACACGCGTCCGACTTTTCTTTGCGCATGACGTCGTAATCTGTTTTACAATGCGACTTTTTTGTCGGAACGGACAAGTTGAGTTGGTTTCAACTTTCGTCCGTCCGACACACATGAAATTTAAACTACAGCGTGTAGGAAGATTGGCGCGACATGTAGCGCATTGCACGCCTTGCTTATTTTGTACTATTTCATTTTTCAAGCTTTAAATTTTTGATTAATTTATTGCTCTGTACTAGTCGTATAAAAGCGCTGTGGCATATCGTGTCTCATTTATTTTGTACTATTTATTGTTGCAGTCAATCCATTTTATTGTATTTTTCAGGTTTAAAATTTAATTAATTGCAAATGGCTAATGGCGATTTTGACGACGTTACTACGGAGTTATTAATCATAACTGTCAAAGAACATCCATATTTGTGGGAAATAAGTTCAAATAAATTAATAAGTTTAAATAAATTGGCGCATGAAACGAACTCCGATACTTTCAGCATTTAATTTTTATTTCTGGAGGGGGGTGAAAAAATTTTTAAACGTCAAAAAATGGTCTTAGAAGTGGTTGTATGACGAAAAACACCATTTTTCGACGTTTCTCATCGAGCACTATCCAATGGCATCAAAATATTGATAAAAAAACATAATTTTTAAAAATTGAATTCTGGGGGAGTATATGGTTTCTGGGGGTATTCTAGTTTCTGGGGGTTACATACCCCCAACCACACCTGGGCGTGGGGGATTTGGGGGTATGCATCCCCCAGAAACCAAAATACCCCCAGAAATCAAAACACCCCCTCCCAGAATTCAATTTTTGAAATTTGTTTCGTTTTTTTCGCAATTTATTGATGCCAATGGATAGTGATCGATGAAAACGTCGAAAAATGATGTTTTTCGCCATACCACCATTTTTAAGGCCATTTTTTAGTTTCAAAAAATCTTGCACCCCCCTCCCCGGAATTTTCTAGCTGCCCACGTATGCCCCCAACCCCCCACGCCCACTTATGTTACAAACGCTGTTCGATAGAGAGACAATATAAAAACATAAATGTTTGTTGCGCTGAAAATATTGATTTTTAGTCGGAAGAAGTCGGATAAAGTATGAATGAAAGTCGGATCAGATGTCCGATCCGACTTCGGACGACATCGCATGTCGCATCCTGTCGGACGCGTGTCGTGCAGAGTCGCAACGCGTATCGGGCAGAGTCGCAACGCGTGTCGGGCAGAGTCGCATCCGATTCTGTCCGACACCGCGTCCGACAGGATGGAACATGCGGTGTCGTCCGATGTCGGATCGGACGAAGTATGAATGAGCCTTTAGTCTGTGTGTGCTTGAGGCAAAAAAGTTTTTACTGGATAATTTTGTGATACTTATATTTTCACTCAATGGGTATTCTCGGGCGCTAATTACAATTTTTTGATTCAAATGGCTCGATCGGACTTCTGAAACCCGGAAACTACGGATGTATGTAAAAGGTTTTGGTAGCTCTAGCCGCTTATACAATTGCCGCAGGTAAAATTTTAAAGCCACCCTAGATCAACTTTTTATGCGCTATCGACTGGTGTGAACCACATTACACTACAGTGTGAACTGATGTGATGCCGTAAGAAAAACGTGATTTACAAGTGTATTTTATCAAATATCTTGAATCGCAGTGGATAATTTTTTTTAAAGTTTCCACCAATTATTTAATATCTTATGACTGACCTTACTGTAGAATTTGAAGAAAATTCACGGATTGGTTTCTGAGATACGGAAGCCCAAAGGTACCCTATGCATAGCGTAAAATTTAGGTTTTTGTCTTTTTGCAGAAGCACAGATTGACTGTTGCTTCCGAAATTTGGCCCCTGGGGTTTCTGGGACCGCTGATTCCATATTCCATACTTTAAATATACGATCTGGCATCATAAAACATGTATGAGACGGGCTGAAAGGAAATCACGTACGGGTACTTATAAACATGATCAATCACTGAAAAAGCGCTTGCACCAAGTCAAAATTTTTGACCTTGTAAACCAGCGCGCGTGAAATTTAATGCGAAGCAATCGAAAGCAGCAAAAATGCGGCTTTGAAAGAAAGCAGCAAACATGCGGCTTTCGAAAATACAAATCCAAATGTTTTTGCTTCTAGCGGCTAATTTAATATGCAACTTTTTGCATTTGTTTACAATGAGGGCAAAGTTGAACATTGTACAAAGTTGAACCCGACGCTATAAGATAGCACGTGATACAAAATACTCAATGCTATACAATAGGACGTGATGTAACATACCCCATGCTATACAATAGGAAGTGAATTAACATGCCCCATGCTATAAGATAGGACGTGATATAACATACCCAGTGTTACAGGATAGGACGGGGTATAACATACCCCATGCTACAAGATAGGACATGATACACCAAACCCAGTGCTATAACATATCCTGTGCTGTAAGATTGGTGTCCCAAAACATCAAAAATATGGTTTGCACCAAAAAAATCTTTAAACATCCCAAAACATCAAAAAAATGGTTTTGACAAAAAAATTTTTTAAACACCCCAAAACATCAAAAATATGGTTTCGACGACCAAAAAAATTTTTAAACTCCCAAAAACATCAAAAGTATGGTTTTGGACCAAAAAAGTTTTTTAATATTCCAAAACGTTAAAAATATGGTTATGATCAAACAAAATTTTTAAACATCCCAAACCATCTGATGGTATAATTTCCAGAACATCTCAGAACATCAAAAATATGATTTAGGATAAAGAATTCTCAGAACCATTCTATAACGTCAGAAATATGAATTCAATCAAAGAAATGGATGACAAAAGACAGTTTTAAAAAATTTAAAAAATACAATGTTTTTACCAACAATTTTTTTAAAAATATCCTAAAAGCATCAAAAGTCCCGAAAAATAAAAAAATACAAGAGACATCTCAATCCCATACAGCTATCAGGCCTAAGTTCAGCCAGGGCAACGCCGGGCAGCTAGCTAGATATAAAAAATACAAAAACCGCTCGCCGATCCATTGCAGAGTCATTCAATTTTTTATACTAATTACTGGTTAATATATTATTTGTTTACAGACACTCTAGCAGATGGGGTAGCGAAGTGCCCCATTTGCTAGTACAATATTAAAGTGCACTTTTTAAATTTTACGAAATTTTTCTGGATTCCTCCTGTTCAAAATCCTGGATATATCTTCATAAACCGTGCTCCAATCAATAAAAGTCATTTCCGACGCATGAAAATACATTTATAGAGAGATGAAATAGGATGAATTGACTGCAACAATGAATAGTACAAAATAAACAAGGCGCGCAATGCGCTACATGTCGCGCCAATCTTCCTATACGCTGTAGTTTACATTTCACGTGTGTCGGACGGACGAAAGTTGAAACCAACTCAACTTGTCCGTTCCGCCAAAAAAGTCGCATTGCGACACAGATTATGACGTCATGCGCAAAGAAAAGTCGGACGCGTGTCGCATGATGTCGGACTGATGTCGGAGCGGATTTGTCAATTTTCGCATTCCGACACCAAATCGGAATGAGTCGGACGAAGTATGAATGCGCCTTAAGCGCTAAAATAGCGTGAAAACTACGTTATTATTCAGTCTAGTAAATTAAGCACTTTGGAGAAAATATTCAATTTTCAAATTTTCTCGGCCTTCATTTTGCCTCATTTCTACCGGAAAATTTTCTTTCCTATGTATTCTGGGAGTCTACCTCCCGCACCTGTTACACACCTCACACGTACATGTTTGATCATCGCCATCGATTAAGTTTTTTGTTTTGAAAATATTTAGGACCCCCTCTAAATTATATGCACAGGCATGGTTACGAGTAGGCAAGACGACGACAATAGGTGAAAATAAAAATTTTTCCGCAAAAGCATGTGAAACCGACTGGAAACTGATTTGTATTGGTATAGTTTTTATGCCATTTTAGCATAGGCACCAGTTTTCCAGGCCGTTTCAACTCAAGATGCTCCTTGTGTGACCGGCATACATGGGCAGCGGCCAATCTCTGGAGGGTCCGGGTGGTGCAAAGCTGGCAAAATGCAGGATGCTCGGAGGGGTCTAAAACCCACGCCCACATGTGCTGAACTGATTCCTCAGATCGAATGTGCATCCATGTATAGGTGGTGCTATGGAAGGTTCCGAAATGTGTCAAAACTATGAAAATCAGATAAATTCATACATGCCACAATTTTTAAACATTTTACGATCCTTGGAGGCAGGGGCGGATTTAGGGGGAGGCAGGTGTGGGCCGCCGCCCCTGCTCAATTTTTCCGCTCAAGTCAGGGCCCCGCCCCCCCTTTCTTGGGGGTACCGCCCCTTTAGGAAAATCCTGGATCGCCACTGCTTGGAGGCACGAAAAAGTATTTTGTGGGTACGAATAATAAGCTTCTGCGGGGATGGAGGAGCATTTGAAACCAAAAAATAATCAGTGAAACAGGCGGTTGAATTTATGTCTTATGCACATACATATATGCGAAAACTAATGGACAATGATTTATTGCGATAAATTTCACGCGTGGGATTAATAGCGATTTACTTAAATCTCAGTAATACGAGCATGGGAATATAATGTTAGTAGTAGAAAATCCAAATAAACGACGACTTTGAACGCCGAATCGGGCTTACGATTATATTATTTTCTCCTTGTTGCCGCCTGAGCTTTCCGCATTTCGACCAAGTTCAAAGTTTTTTCACTTGGCACACTTGGTTGCGTTCCTTCCGAAAACCGTGAGGGCGTTTTGTCTAAAAATCGGTCTTTCGTCTCCTTAGTCAATTCAGTCCTTTTTGGCTTTCTACTCTTCGACGACGATCTTCGTTTCTTTGAGCCTCTTTTTTTCGATTTTTCAGGTGATTCTTAATAAGCAAAATTATGTATTATAAATACAGAAAATCTGAGCTTGATGCTGAGCAAAAATTTTTGAAAAAGGCATAAAAATAACGAGTTATCGTCAATGCCTGAATGCAAAATAACAGAGAAGCCGATGTTTTAAATAATGACATAACGACAGTCAGAAAGAATGCGCATCAAGTGCACTGCGGTAAACGGAAGTATGATAGTCCGTATCGTGCGTGCTCCTGGGGAAGGGTTGGGGGTTTGTGGGTTTTGACCCCCCTCCCAAGAATGGCTATTGACCCCCGAAAAATGGCTGTGACCCCCCAGAATTGTCGACTTTTCGTGAAAATTGTAAAAAGTGTGCATTTTTAAGCGTTTTAGCTAATTTTTTGGAGCTTCGCGCCACACATTTTCTGAATAAATTTTGTTCAATTTAGTGGATTTAATTCAAATTTTTCCGGAATTTTTTGTGTCCTAAAAAGAACGAGCATTCTCCGAAACGTCAAAAGACAGTGTTTTTGACGTGTATCGTTTTTTAGCCTGAAAAAATAACTTTTTGGGCCTGACCCCCTCAGAATTCGTATGCTGCACATGTATGGTCCGCATTGATTATTTCATTCAATCGCACTCATTCAATTTTATATTATATTTTTAAAAGTCGAGGTATTAATTCTTCCAGTAAAAGATTCAGGCCTAAAGCATGATTAAAAGAAAATAAAACACCTGTTAGGAATACATTGGATCAAACATAAGGCACGAGAAATGAGGCTAGTATCCTAATATGACCGACTGAGGATTTTTTGGCTAACCTTATATTGAAATCGAATTAATTTCTGATGAACTGCATCAATTCTTTAAACCATATATCAAGGAGAAAATGAAGTTATGTATAAAGATGTTAAAACTTCTTTGTTTATTCAGCTCTTTTATTGCTACCAGCGCGTTCATATCACCACAGCAGAGCAGACTTTCAAAATCAGCTATGTCGCCACAGTCCTACTTCAAAAAACAAAACAGCGTGGAGATCTGGGAGTTTTCAAGCCACAGTAAAGAAAGAAACCTCCGTAGACCACCAAATTTAATTTGTAAGCATTTTTCTATTTTACATTTTTATGGCGACTTTTTAGAACCAATCCGTAGATTTTGATGATAAACACAGATTATTTGTACAAACGAAGCGAATCAAATCTGCTGTCCGTTCTGAAAGAATGGTCATTTAAGAGATTTAGGAGCCAACATGTACTAATACTGACGTCAGCAAGAATTCGCCGACTTTGGTATCTACAATGTTCGTGTAGGTCAAGATTATTCGTTTGTCACATCAATCGAAATCTACTGAAGACCATCAAAAGAGAGCATCACTTTTAATCTAGCAAAGCCAAAATTTTCTGGCGCTTAGCGCATGTTTATTTTTTATCTATTATTTTGCCAGCGGATGCACCGAAATAAACTGCATGCACAAAAATTGAAAAAAATCAATCTGAGTCAAGCCAAGATTCGGACTAGAGGCTAAGAAATAAGAGACAAAGGGCGTAAACGATAAATTTTTGTTTCAAGAATGAAAGATAGCGCAAAAGGTAAATTTTTGTCCCGAGAATAAATCTGAGTAGAAATTTTTTCCAAATTTCCCCTTCACTAAGTAAGAAAACAGGTCTTAAAGTGAAAAGCTCAAAAACGTCAATACTTTTGTGTAGCTTCTGACGATTCTCGAGATGTGCGACTTCATATATTTTGGCTTCTACGAAAAATAAATTACTGATTACTACGCATATGTATGGCATCGCAAAAAAGAATTAGGTACTCTGAGAGATTTTTGAACCTTTGTCAAACGAGTCCTGGGGCGTAATCTTTGACTCCATGTTCTTCTTTTTACGCAAACGCCTTGCGCGTTCCACCTTTCTAAAGTACTTGCTTAGCAGCTTCATATTATGCTGTACCTTGGGCGAGCTGAACGTCGTCCTATTCCCGGCTCGGCGACACTGTTCAATTCTAACTGAAGCCGCAGTTGTACCTTAAGAGGGTTTATGATCGTATATACAGAGCATGGCCAATCTATGTATGGGTCAGCCGGCCTAGAGATCAATTAGTGAGCTTCATCGAGTCACAATGATCTCAGAAACTAGTATAAATGTTAAAATAATGTAATTTTTTCATAATAAAAAATAATTGTTTTTTTAAATAGCTGATTTTTTCAATTATTAAAAATAATAATTGCTTCCAATTGACTGATGGAGTAGGATAGTTTGTGCGCTATTTTAGCATTGATATTACAGGGTAGTCAGCAATTTCTCCATATGAAATTTCCGGGTTTCACCCGGTTTTCCCGGGTGATTTGCTGAAAATTTTCCGGTTTTGAACAGTGAATTCAGTGCATTATAGTACATTTGCAGAAACGTGCGTGCTGTAAATGTAGAGCCGTCTATGCCTACTGAGAATCGGCACAGGGCGGATACATTTGCCTTCGAGATTTACCTAGGTACGTAGGTACTTAAGTCTGCGCTTAGTGCTGGCCCCGATCGCGCGGCACTGGATGGCTTTCGATCTTTGGACCCTTACAGACCTTACGGCTTCGATCCCCTCAGCCCTAATATTGCTGGCTGCTTTTCGTCGGGTGATCTCAGCAGCTACGCCCTAAGACCTAAGGCTACCTACCTAGTCTCGGAATTTGCCGCGGAGGTCAGTTGACCTATCTCAAGCTCAAGTTGTAATTTAACTTGTTTTCAATCAGTACCTGATCAGAAATGTTTTTGGTTCCTAATTTGTGTAGCACGCTGAACAATGAAAACAACAACAACGAGCTCTATGCTGATCAATCATCCCTAAAGATTAAATAATATTTTTGATCAATTTTTGGCTTGAGAAATAAAATATGATTTCCGAATAAAATAAACTATCATACGGAATTTACCTATCAGTCCACTAAGCGGGTGGAAATCCTCGACGAAGGGATGGTGGCCGACCTAACCCTCGGTATAACCAAAACCACTGGGTTGGTTTTCTATATTTTTATTCGACGAAGAATACACGGCCTATAGCCGGGAAACAAGCAAAAAGAAAAACGTAAACGTACGGAATATGTACACGTACGACTGGCAAAAACGAAAAGCAAAAACCAAAAGCCAGACTCCAATACGAGCTTAAGCACACTGGCCTCAAGGGCCCCTACAGTAAAATAAAACAACGATCAATTAAACATAATACTGAAATGACTTTTATCTCAGATCGAATGTTCTCGATTCACGTAAGCGGTATGCATTAAACAATTACTATTATCATACACTTAACTCTACGATACCGGACAAGTATCTAATTGTTTTTTATTATTGAAAATTTGGGGAAATAATGGGAAGACCGAAGGCATAGCCCACAGTGCACCGTCATAGACAGCTACTAGTATTGGCTATGTAATGGCTATCGCGAACTGCTAAGGCAGGTTCGCCTACCGTGTAACTCTCGCAGTTACACTCCCCCACGTATAGAAAAAAAAATTTGACACAAAGTGGAGAATTTTTTTTCGGGGGTACACCATCGACACTAGCGTCGGCGACGCTCTACAACTCGGCTCTCTGGCGTTCGCAACGCCTCAACTCTGGCGTCCGCAACGCCTCATCCTGAGCGAACGTGAAAAACGAAAATAAAAAGAACAAAAAAATAACAAATATCGATAATAGGTAACGGTCAACGCATGACCTCGTTCGCACTCAGGAAACCTCTCGAGCAACACTGGCAATGGCGCTAGGAACTATATTGTTGCCCGAGTAATGATGAACTCCGGTCTTGGACAGCATAGCATAGTATTCGATCTCGCTGCCCAAGAAGCCTCCTTCAGTCCCCGGGTAATGAGAAAAATTTTGAATTAAAAATTTTGTAGATTGGGTATAAATTAACCCCTTGTCCGTTAAAGAGTTAAGGTACCATAATAGTAACACCGCTAATTGAGCAAGAAAAATTAAGACACGGAATGATTAGGCAAAATTATGCTGAGCAAAAATTAAAGTCACTGACGAATTAAAATACGAGGTAATGACAAAAACGAGAAAAATGGCAAATTATGCGAGATTACGGGGAAAAATACGAGCACCGTCAAGGAAAAAATTTTTACAGCAAGAAAAAAATGACAAGAGAAAAAATACACAAGAAATAAACGATACACGAAGTCCTGGAATCCACATCAGGACGAAAAAACGAAAAAATTGACGAAAAGCTGCTGGTCGAATTCGACGCCAAACGCAGAGTTCCAAAAGTTCAGTACGTCGAACTTGAAAATTAATATTGATCGCGGTAATTGGCCTTCGAGCCATACGATTTTCCGCGACGTCGTTGTCGTTGAAAATATTCCTGATCGGATTCCGGTTCGCGACGCGTATTCGAACGCTCACGATATTGATATGGCGATTGCCTACGCCCGTACATGTGTTGGCGTAAGCGTTGATGTGGATCGACGGGTCGATCGTCGTCCTCAAAATCGTCATCGTCCTCGTAGTCGTCAGCATAACGACGCGGTATGGGTGGCGTCGGAGTAAATAATTGCTCCGGCGTAAAACCGTAAGTTCGTTGACGAGAAGGTTCGCGTGGACGCTGTTGTTGTTGATTAACAGGCCACGGTTTTGGCAAAAGTGGACCCGGTCGAGGTTGTGGCTGATAACCCCCGGTGGCTGGTTGACTTTGTTCCAACGGAGAGCGATACGATTGATCCCATTGCTGCCGTTGACGGGATTGTGACCGGTCCTGATGAGTTCCGCGGTTTGACTGTGGTTGGCGGCGATACTCGTAAGGCTGCTGCTGTCGCGAGCGCGACAGATGACCAGCATCGGCCTGTGCATACGCCTCGGAACGCTCACGCGATTCCGTAAAATGCTGTTGTTGCCGCGGTTGGGTTTGCGGTCTTGTATATTGCTGTATATGCGGTTTTACTTGCGTTTGCTGTTGTGCTTGCGATTGTGATCGGTGGTGTGTTGCAGCATAGCGTTGCCGGGATGATTGCGGTTCTTGCCGCCTCGATCCCTTTGGGCCTAAACGCGCTTTTAATTTAGCTGCAACTTCAGCTTGAACGAGTCTTCTGACTCGTTGCTTTTCCAAGTTTTTTAGTCGACGCAAAGCGTGTTCGGACTTTGTGTCATAAAATCGGTTCAATTTCGCCTTATGTTTGTCTTCTGGCATATGACGAACCTCGGAAGCTTCAGTAAGAGAACCGGCGGCGCGTAATTTCGTCACACGCCGTGGCATTTCCGTAGCCAAATTCTCACGATCGCGTTTCTCGATCGTCATGCGTGTTCTACGCATTTCAATTTGTGCTTCCAAGGAAAGGTCGACTTCTGGCAATTCAAGGCTCGCTACGGATCCACTAGGGTCCTGCGAGGATGCCTGTCGCCTTTGTCTGCGAATTTTTTCTAATTCGCCTTGAATTCGATGTTTTAAGAAAAAGACCGATTTTTGTTGACCTCTAAAACGATCGAATTGCGCCGGAACTTCGAGCGGCGGATCGGTTGCTAGCCGAATTTGGCGAATCATGTTATGTAAAACATGAGGACTTTCAATTCGTGCTGTTAAATCCGGGAATTCCGGAAAAGCCTCACTTGGCGAAGGTGTATAAGATTCGCCAAGGAACGCTACGCGCAACATGCGACGTAACTGCTCCACCATGCGCCAGCCTATTCCGGGATTTCCGTAGGCGTACGCAAAGAAGTGGAACTTCCTGTCCAGGAATTCCAAAAGCGCTGTAGCGCGCATGACGTCTATGGAAGAAAAGATCGTCATGTGTCGATACTCCGAATCATATAATGCTTGAAATTCTCGGAAAGTATCGAAAATATCGACCATCTGACGTGCCGATATTAAGATGGGTGCCATGTGATCTGGCGCTGGAGACATCCTGTGTGGATATAACTCCGGGCGAACCTGATGAGCAACACCATCAGACACTTCAGTCGGTGCGTCAAGGTGCGGGTGCACCACCAAATACTCTAACGGCACTTCGTACAACATCATTCCCGTTGTAATAAAGAAACGTATGCGCACAAAATATTGATCGGGATAAAACAATCGGTTAAACACACTCAATTCGCTGATAAATCGAGGTGCGGGTGGACGATCCACATCAGCCAAAGACTGTGCGGTCAAGGGCCACACTAATGGACGCGACGGGGAATCAGTTGAAGTCGCGTGCTGCAAATGGATTGCATACACTCGGTCGAAGTACACTTGTGCAGCTTCAACCAGCTGATCATATACACGCGTTCCTTCAACCTCACCCAAACTGTCATGTAACTCGTGCAATACAACTGGTGCGACAGTGCACGGAGGTTCTCGCGTCATATTTTCCATCATGGTGAAAAAATGCTGAACGTAGCGCGAGCGGCTTTGCACTCTCGCGCTTTCATTCGCGGCCATACGATCGCGAATAGCTTGCATCATTGGGGGTATGGCGACTTCCCTATTTGATGACTGACTTTGAATTGCCTGTGGGTGAATAGTCGCCACAGTACTCGACACACCCGTCATGGCCATAGGAGCCATAAAACGAGCATCTGGTGTCGACACGCCTTGTGGCGCGGAATGAGTCGCGACTTGCGTATACAATGCTACTTGTGGTACTTCGTGCGCGGGTAAAATTTGTTGTGTCACCGGCGGAAAACCGATAATCTCAGTCATGATCACATCGGGCTCAGAGTCACGCTCTACCCGACCCGGCTGTGAAGTCGGCAAAGGTCCGAGCGAACTGATGCCCAAGGGCGCTTGTTGGTCCGCCGCAAGCGATTGTGAGACAATCGGTTGCGAAACGGTAACAGCCCCTTTTCTAGCCAATGCCACGCGTGTAGAACGCGGTGGTGACAAATTAGCTTGTCTTTCCGCCTCGGTGTCGGATAACGCCATAACTAAACGCTTAGGAGATAAATCATCGTCTTCAGTGGAGATCGGTTCTACATCGATCATTGGCGAATCATATGGAATATCGGTTTGCGAAGAAAACGCAGATGCAGGTGTACTCGAACTGGTTGGTTTAGATTTTGGTTCGGTATCAGGTGCATAAGCCGGGCCCAAAACTGAGTCGGCAACGGCCTGCGAATCCTGAACTTGTAGGTCAGGATTGTCAAAGACATTAGTGTGAGCCAACGCTTCCGTTACTGAGGCAACGGTGGTGGCTGCTGCTATGGCCGCTGGAAGTTGCGGAACCGGGCCATAGAAGTCCTCAACTCTAATTAATTCTTCACCATTCGAGTCAACTTCGACTTCAGCTTCAGCAGCTGTGCTGGTCGACTGTCCTTGCGGTGGTTTGCTAGTCGACAATGGTATACGCACTCTGGCTTTTGGGCCAGTGGCCTTAATGTGCAATTCATCGCCTACAAATGAGACTGACATAGGCTTTCTATCGTCAGTAATGCGATTATTTTGCGATGTCCCTTCTATCAATATAAAAACATCGATAGTTATAAGGGCGTCCATCACTAAATAATTCTGCATGTCCCGAGTTAACGGTAAACTCCACGCCTGTCCGAAGTTATCAGGCGCGTTCGGGTCAAGATACATGTCAAATAGGAACTCAGCCAAGCGCTTCAATGTGTGTGAACGCGCTGTGATGCGAAAACGACGAGTAAATTCTCTCGCTAATGGCTGAATATCGATAAAATTAGCGATGAATGGATCCTTCCAGTGCAGTTGATTGCGAATTTCTGCATCTGGGATTGCCAAAATTTCCTCAAAAGTTGGACCGTAAACGTGAAAGTACGCAAGTCGATCTTGCGTAGGATCGTAACAAACCATATATACATTTGGCAAACGTGTTTCGAGCAACTGGTGAAGCCCGAACGGAGGTTGCGGGAACTTCGCCAGGTCCCAGCAGAACACATGACCGTTCGCGCTCGCAACTTGGACGTAGCGTACGAATGGGCCATGGAGGTCCTGGTAGGTGGGACATAATTGCTGAAAACGCAAGTCCCAGGTCTTATAGTGTCTGCCTTTCCTGTCATTAACAAATTCAGAATCGTAGCCTAAAAATAGTGTGCCATTAGTCAAATTTGATGGTTGAATTAACGCCAAAATGGCGGCAAACGACTTCTGGTCGTCGGAGACTATGACCGTAGGCATAGGCCTGTTCCTTGGTACGCGAGGGGTTACCAAAGGAAATCTACGAAATCTATTCTCCCACCAGAGCTGTTGATCGTTTATACGCTTAGTATGATTTTTAATTTTATGTGCTACTTTGTGCTTAACCCATCTAGCAGTGAATGCTTGTAAACCGCTAACACGACTATCGTCGTTTTGTGGCAGCGGGTCTGGTACAACCAAACCCCGCTCTAAAGCCATACTGGTCAACGCCGAACGAAACTCATCTAAGGACGCGGGATCACGCCCTTCGAATTTGCATCGGCGACCAGCTGCCTCCAGCAATGCCTCTTTGCTTGGGGTGCCTTCTGCAGCCATGGGTCTGCAAAAGGAAAAACATTAGATAATGGTACGGCATGTGCTGTTTTAGAGCCATTTAATAAACGTATAGGCGCGCAGTCCTTAGCTTTTTGTTCCCTGCCCGGTAAATCCTCAAAACTTATGACAACTGCCGGGGCAAGAGGGCGATGTGGTAATTTAACCAACACAAAATCGCCAGGGACGTACGCGTGTTTTTCCACAATTAAGTCAGAATAAGGTAGTTTAGGCTCAGGCAGAAGTCTATTCCTATGAACGTGATGAACGATAAGAGGGTTATAGACATATGCGATTTTCGCAGTTTCAGGCGTGGGTAAGTCAATAATTCGGTATGGACCCACACGCTTGGGTGATAATTTACCTATTTCAGGTTGAATGACTGAGGTATTATTAAGATAGACTATATCCGAAAGAGAAAAATTTGTTTGCGTTACGGACTTGTCATATTGTGATTTCTGCTGCTTACGCGCTTGCGTTAAATTTTGAGATGCGATTTCATGCAAGTCTTGTAAAGTCAGCTTTAAATCAATGACATATTTTTCCGCAACGGAAGGTAAATTCGGATTTATCACGAAGTCATTTATTAGTAAAGTGTCAAGAGGAAATGCTGGTTCGCGACCATAAAGCATTTCGAAAGGAGATATATTAGTCGATGATTGCGGAGTTGCGCGGTATGCAAATAATGCAAAAGGTAAAAATTGCTCCCAATCATACTGGGAACGCGCACTCAGCTTCGACAAACCATCAATCAAAGTTCGATTATAACGTTCCACCAACCCATCACACTGGGGGTGATATGGGGTTGTAAATATCTTTTGAACGTTTAATAATTTACAGACTTCCGAAATAAGGGTAGATGTAAAATTTGACCCCTGATCTGTTAAAAATTTCTTGGGGACTCCATAACGTGGTATAATTTCTCGTAATAATAAATTTGCGATAGTTGTTGCTTTGATATCAGAAACAGCAAAAGCTTCCACGTATTTTGTGAAATAATCCATAAAAACTACAATTTGGTCATTTCCGGAGGGGGATCGCGGCATATGCAAACAATCGCACGCAATGAGTTCAAAGGGTGCGGATACTTCGATTGGTTGCAGCGGAACGGATGTGGAATTTAATGCGACCTTACGTTGTAAGCACACATCACAATTCCGACACCACGCGATCACATCATTTTCCATGCGCGGCCACCAATAACGCATTTGAATGGCGGGCAAGATTTTGCGCGATGAAAAATGAGCTCCGAAAATAGAGTCATGAAATTCCGTTAATATGAAGCGACGCAAAGATTTGGGTATGACTATTTGATGAACGACAGTTGGTGAGCGCTTAGGTTGGAAACGACGAAAAAGTACATCGTTTACGAGAAAAAATTCGTCACGATATTTTTTCGTTGTTAAGTCGTTCAATGCGATGCGAATTTTATGCAATTCGTCATCTGCACGTTGCTCAGCGAGTAAACGCGCAGGTGTTAGCATTTCAGCTTTTTCGGCATCGGTAAGTAACAAGCGTTCGCGAAATGTAGGTGGTTTAGAATTAGTAGGATCGGTTTGCGCAGTAGGAACATTATTTTGCGCATTTGGATGATTAATTGGTGCATTAGGCGCGTTATCGCGCGATCGGTCAGGTGGAACCGATTCATCATCTGACTCAGAATCTTCTGATTCTAAATTTGCGATGTTAACGATATTTTTGCGCTCGACTTTATATTTTCGTTCTGCATGATCATATTTAGGATGACGTGAGAGAAGATCAGCTGCGCAATTATATGCACCAGGAACGTAAACGATATCATATTCGTATTCCTGTAATTTGAGACCCCAACGGCGTAATCGACTCGATGGGTCTTTTACGTTTACTAGCCAGGTTAACGCTTGATGATCAGTTTCGACAACAAATTTTTTACCGTAAAGATAGTGTCGATAATGCTTGATGGCCCACACTACCGCTAACGCTTCTTTTTCCGAAGTAGCATAATTACATTCGGCAGAATTTAGTACGCGACTAGCGTAGCTAAGAATAAAACGATTTTTTGATGGTAAGTGTTTTTGTGTCAAAATAGCACCTAACGCATAGTTACTTGCGTCAGTTGTTAAAATAAATTGGTGCTCATCATCGAATTTCGGTAATTGTAAAATAGGTGGGGACGTAAATGCTTTCTTCAGAAGCTCAAAGGCGGTTTGGTGTTCAGCCTTCCAGCAAAATTCGACATCTTTACGCAGAAGATGGAATAGCGGTTTAGCAATTTTAGCGAGGTCTTTAACGAATTTCTTAAACCATTGGACTAAACCAAGGAATTTCTGCAAGGATTTTACGGTTTTTGGTACGGGAAACGAGATTAAATCCGCGACTTTGGACATGTCAGGAGCGATGCCCATTGCACTTATGCTATGGCCAAGAAATTTTACCTCTGCATGCGCAAGATGGCACTTATCAGGCTTTACACGTAAGTTTGCCTTTTTAAGAGCAATAAAGACATTTTCGAGATCTTTTAAATGTTCTTTGAAAGTGCGTGAAAAGATAATTATGTCATCGATGTAAACGAGACAAGATTTCCAATTTAGACCTGCGAGCACGAGCTCCATTAGTCTTTGAAAATCTGCGGGCGCATTCTTTAACCCAAAAGGTAAAACTTCAAATTCATAATGACCAACAGGACATATAAATGCTGTTTTTTCGCGAGATTTATTATCGAGTGGGATTTGCCAGTATCCAGATTTCAAATCTAGTGTGCTAAAATATGCAGCACTGCCTAAAGTATCAAAATAATCATCTAGTTGCGGAAGAGGATAAACTTGTGTTTTAGTAACGTCATTTAACCGTCGATAATCGACGACTGGCCTTAGGGAACCGTCCTTTTTTCCAATGAGAAATAATGGACTTGCCCATGGGCTAGTTGTAGGTCGAATAATTTTATCCGCAAGCATTTCATTTATAATTTTCTGCATAGATTCCCTTCTAGAATGTTCGACACGATAAGTTTTTCCCACAACGGGTGGATTATCCCCTGTATCGATATGATGTTTCATCAAGGGGGTACGACCGAGAGGTTCGTTTTTTAGTGCAAAAATTGAGTCGTATTTTAGACATAATTCACGAATTTGTTGCTGTTGTCTAGAATCAACGGCGGAGCCGTTTAAAGCTTTATTTATTGATGCGAAAAGTTCTGGTGTCCTATCATCCAAAGATGAAACATGTGACACAACCTCGGCATCAGTGGTTAAAGAACCTATTATGTCACCAGAGTCAATGCGAATTGGCGCTTTAGAGATGTTACAGACGCGAACAGGTATTAAAGGTTGTGAAGCATCGACTATAGATGGAGCAACAAAAAGTGATGTTTTCTCCATAAAATCAGGATTTGGTTCGAATAGTGCGAAATCAAAATTGCAAGAACCATGACTTATATAGCCAGGTGTAATTAATTCATGCCTAGGTTGTATTATAACAGGCTCGGGCAACGAAACATGCACACACACAACACCAGAGGTGGTTGCGTTGGGTTTCGTGCGAAATTGCAATTTTTCATGAGATGAGAGTAAATTAACCTTTATGCCGTTTATAAAAGCACAACGCTCAATAGGATTAACCCACATGAGTGCGGATTCGCAAAAATCATATCCTAAAAGCATGTCTTCCGGCAAATGATCAATTATAGCAACTGAGGTAGTAATAGATTGTTCCGCGATGGTTAGAGTCATATTTACTTTATAGCGAACGACTGCAGTAATTTCGCCTACACCATGCACAACTTGCGAAACTTGTTTAGGTGGTAAATTAAAACCAAGACGCAAGAATGCAGATGTGGTCATCATGGTGACCTGTGAACCTGTATCTATGAGAGCAGGTACCTCAACGCCATGAACTTTGACGAGAATAGTGGGTAAATTAGTTCCAGCGTGACTTACAATAGGAATATTAGGATCTAAGATCTTAGACGGAGGTAGATTTATTTTCTCGTAAGTTGCAAGACGACGTTGTAAACGTTCGTACTCTTCGAGAAATTCTTGCGACGCGAATAAATTAGGACGCGCGCTAGATTCTGGCCCTTTCGCAGTAACCGTGTTTACATCATGAGGAGATGTAGGGGTTGGCTGCGGTGGGGGCGCATTCATGGTGGGCTGGTTATCTGCGGTATATGTAACATAAGGGCGATTAAAATTATTGTCGTTGCGATAGTTCGAGTTATAGTATGTCCCACGTTGTTCATTTGGAAATTGCACGAAAGGTGTATTTTGGCGCGATTGATTATTATAGCGATTGTCGTAACGCGAATTTTGATAATTAGCACGCGAATTTTGGTAATAATCATTACGATTTTGCCGAAAATTCGATCGTGATTGCTTTGATTCAAAGCGATTATCATTATTTGCATAGTTAAATGAGCGATGTTGACTAGGGTTACGATATCGTGATTGAGATCGATGTCTATTTTGCGAATTCGAACGCGATGGCGAACGATTTCGACGCGAAAAAGAACGCGATTGGCTGCGATTGCGAGCCATAGAATTATTATTTCGC
Source organism: Mermis nigrescens (assembly GCA_036768485.1). NCBI lineage: Eukaryota > Metazoa > Nematoda > Enoplea > Mermithida > Mermithidae > Mermis > Mermis nigrescens. The sequence continues at coordinate 24,830,848 of JAVLUZ010000154.1, read as the reverse complement.
TCTGCTTGATTGTTCTGATTAGTATTATTAGTTACTTCTTGCCTTTGACGCGTGAAACATTCCTCATAAATGTGACCTATGCGCTTGCAAAAGGTGCAATATTTACGAGAAGAACTTTCTGGTTTCTCAGCACGCGATGAGCGATGAAACGTTTTATAACGTGAGCGATTTGAATCAGTTTGGTTAGATACGCGAGGAGTATCTTTAGGTACTGCGCTGCCTACTGGAGCAGCTGTTACCGATACATAAGGCGTTACTGCCTTTTTATCCTCAAATTCTTTGTTAGCAAATTCAGCGCTTAGCGCATTATCCAAAAATTCAGCTAATGATGCTCTAGGTTTTTTGTGATATGCCTCTTTCGAAATGTGTGGTAATAAACCTTCTTTTAGCTGATGTCGCATTAAATTATTGAAATGTGGCGAATCAATTTCAAGGTAAGGATCCGACTTAATTAATTCTTCGCGAAGCGAGAGATAATAAGCTTTAACCGATTCGTTAGGCTGCTGTTTGTGTGACAAAAAACGATTAAAGAGCGCACCGGTGTCCATTGGACAAAATTCGGCTATTAGCGCTTGTTTCGTTTTTGAATACGATTGTTGTATGTCAGCAGGTAACGAACGGTATAAACGCAAAGCATAAGGATCAAGAAATCCAGTAGCGAATTTTAAACGATCAGCTTTGTCAATATCATAGGTATTGGCAAGCGATTCAAATTCCGCAAAATATGCTTTCATATCCGATTTATCACCATCAAAAAATTTTTTATTAGCAATTGCAAATTGCATTTGCTGCAAAAATGGTCCGCGATTCAAGGAATCAGCAAGACGCGAGTCACCACGAGAGCTTTCAGATGAAGAACCTGAACTATGCCGATGACGTCGTCTGCGCTGATCGACCCTTGCGACGCGAGCGACGACTGCGCGGGCGATCATAGCTACTAGATGAGCTGTCGTCAGAGAATTTGACATGTTTTTTCCTACTAGACGATTCAGGTGGAGGTGCAGATTCGGTGTTAATGCCAGATAGATTTATCTCAACAGGTTGCATTTCGATATTGGAAGAATGCAAAATATTATTATTAAGTGGTATTTCCACATTTATGGGATTAGGTACATAGCTATTAGGTAAATTTTCGCCTTGAGGTGGAAAATATTGCAGCGGAGGAGGATTCAATTGCTGCTGCGAGTTCGTAGTAGAAGAGCTAGGTACGAAAGAAGGCGCATTACGATTTAAAGACAGCGAAGGTCGAGATCGCGACGTCTGCGAAATCGATACCGACGGCTGCACAATCGTAGGTATATTTTCCGAAAAACCCGAGTTTTGCACTGGTTGCAAACCCGTGTTTAAAGGATTCTGTGACAAATTAGACATCACAGGCGCGCGATTTGTACAACTTTGAGTTATATTTTCAGGAACGGTTTCCGAAGGTGAGCGTGAATTTGACGCTCTGTTGCTAGTAGACAACAGTGAGGATGCACGATGCGTACTTTGCGCACGATTCGCAGTTTGTGCATTGAATTCAGAAAAATTTGCGCTATCGATTGAGTGGTTAACGCGCTCAGATGGATTACTCTCTATGCGATTCAGAACTGGTTGGGGTTTAAGCATAGTGCTTAGCTCCAAACGCAGTTTACGCATTTCATCCGCATTTGCCTTTTTATCTTGTTCAAAGCGCGTAGAAAGATCCGAAAATTGTAAATGAATAGCTTGTAGAGCTTTCAAAAGAAGATCATTAGTCGCATTAGCATTAGCACGCTCTTGGTCGGCATTTATGCTGTGACTATGATTACTTTCGACGTCAGAATCGGGATTTTCGCGTTCCGAACTGGTTTCAGGATTATTCGCTGTGTTATGAGTAGTCGTATTATCAATCATTGTATGACTTGATGAATTATCAATGTTAGGGTCCGATCTAGTTATCGAAGTTTGATTAATGCGCGATCGCACAGTTGTCAATAACAATTCATCATCGGACTGTGTATTACTCGCGGCATTTAGTGACGCGGGTAATCTATCATTATTCGCCGTAGTAGTTACGTCTTTCGTAATTGTGTCATTACTCGCAGAATTACTCGCGCTATTAGAGTCAACAGGCGCGGTAGGTAATTGGCGAGTTGAAGTAGGTGGCGTAGAAGGTTTTTTCAATTTAGCGGGCGGTGTCCGCAAAACCTTTTTCCTGCCATTTTTAGATATCAAAAATGTCGAAAAATGTGACCTTGGGTAAAGTAAATTTCAGTACGTCGAAATTATTCCCCAAAATAAATGTTTCGAATTTGGCCTTTGTCGATCCGAAAAACAGGTTTTTCCACGTAAATAGTACTTCCTTACGTGAAGTAAGATATACCAGACGTGAAATGATCGAAAACAGGTAGGACTAAGCCTAATGCGCAAGAACGTGTACGTGGTTAGAAAAACAGGTAGGTAAACACCTAAATGACGGAATTTCGTCGTCAAGAGAGAAAAAATGATGAATCGTCGCCTGTGGGTCGACGTTTATAGAAAAATGCGAGCGTGAGAGCTGCCTTCGTCGATAAAAATTTCGACGGAAATAGAAAAATAACGATGACTTTACCACGATACACAAAATCTTTACCACGGACGCTTACTTAAATTGCGCACTGCCACGATCGCGGTCGATACAACAACAAAGGTGAACGAAACGTTACACATTTTTAGATGGCCAAAATGATGATTTTTGGATCGAAAAATAATTTTACGATGATTGATCAGCTCGGCTGTAGCTAGCAGCCTAAAGGAGGGAACGTCCAATGTAAATGTAGAGCCGTCTATGCCTACTGAGAATCGGCACAGGGCGGATACATTTGCCTTCGAGATTTACCTAGGTACGTAGGTACTTAAGTCTGCGCTTAGTGCTGGCCCCGATCGCGCGGCTCTGGATGGCTTTCGATCTTTGGACCCTTACAGACCTTACGGCTTCGATCCCCTCAGCCCTAATATTGCTGGCTGCTTTTCGTCGGGTGATCTCAGCAGCTACGCCCTAAGACCTAAGGCTACCTACCTAGTCTCGGAATTTGCCGCGGAGGTCAGTTGACCTATCTCAAGCTCAAGTTGTAATTTAACTTGTTTTCAATCAGTACCTGATCAGAAATGTTTTTGGTTCCTAATTTGTGTAGCACGCTGAACAATGAAAACAACAACAACGAGCTCTATGCTGATCAATCATCCCTAAAGATTAAATAATATTTTTGATCAATTTTTGGCTTGAGAAATAAAATATGATTTCCGAATAAAATAAACTATCATACGGAATTTACCTATCAGTCCACTAAGCGGGTGGAAATCCTCGACGAAGGGATGGTGGCCGACCTAACCCTCGGTATAACCAAAACCACTGGGTTGGTTTTCTATATTTTTATTCGACGAAGAACACACGGCCTATAGCCGGGAAACAAGCAAAAAGAAAAACGTAAACGTACGGAATATGTACACGTACGACTGGCAAAAACGAAAAGCAAAACCAAAAGCCAGACTCCAATACGAGCTTAAGTACACTGGCCTCAAGGGCCCCTACAGTAAAATAAAACAACGATCAATTAAACATAATACTGAAATGACTTTTATCTCAGATCGAATGTTCTCGATTCACGTAAGCGGTATGCATTAAACAATTACTATTATCATACACTTAACTCTACGATACCGGACAAGTATCTAATTGTTTTTTATTATTGAAAATTTGGGGAAATAATGGGAAGACCGAAGGCATAGCCCACAGTGCACCGTCATAGACAGCTACTAGTATTGGCTATGTAATGGCTATCGCGAACTGCTAAGGCAGGTTCGCCTACCGTGTAACTCTCGCAGTTACAGTGCCTACTCAGTCTTTGCACATTTTTACGTAACCTAGTAAATTTTAGGATTACTATAATACAATTCATTCAAAACGCGTTTTTATACAAAATCTTATCTTTACTAGTGTACTATAGCAATCTTGCGGGCTGAAAATACATAATTTTGAAGCTTTGTGAAGGAACGAAACATAAAATTATAAAATTTGTAGAAAACTATTTTGACATATGTATTCAACATATATAAGTTTAAGTCATATTAAGTCTTTTGCAAATTACTAATTTTATATGAAGCACTAGAATATTTTAGCTGGTTTAAACTTTTAAACTCCAAAAAAGGTTGCAAACACTTTGTTCATAGCATAATACAGCTTTTTAAACGCGTTTAGAACTCATGCGTAATAAACCTGTGTTCCTCGACCGAAAAAAATTGTAGTGTAGTTTAGTTTCTCTGGATATCTGGCGACGACAAAGACAAAAATTTATAGCGCAAAGAGTTGAAATTTCTTGATATTTTCATTACTTTAAAGCAAACTTTGCGGCCTTTTTGTTGGAAAAGAGCTGAGAAAACCCTAATTGGCGTAAGCGCCAAAACGTTTATTAATTTTCATAATTTTTGAACTAACGTTAAGTAGTGTTTTGTATGAGGCACCTTTGTACAGGTATATGTACAACGATGGTTCGCAAAAAGTTAATGTACGAGTATATGTAAATTTATGGATTTTTTTGAAATTTCGAAGTGTATTTTAGACAATGTCTGGATTTCTGACGATAAAAAGTACTAAAAATTGTCTGAAAACAGCGCTAAGCGCCAAAAAATTCGACCATTTTTTCCTGAATGCAAATTTCGCCATTGTGAAGATATATGGAACAAACAATTACTCATTTCGGCGCGTAACAATGATAATTTTTGTGAATATTAGACCTTTTAACAGTTTTTGTCACACTAAAAATGTTTGCACATGTATAAAGACGCTTCCGAAAAGTCTTTAAGCATAGGGAAAAATCTTTGCCGAATACAAAAAGACTGCATTGTGAAGACAAGTAAAATAGAAAATGGCGTAGAAGTAGAAGAAATACTGACATGTTCACTACTAGTGCGTGCCAAGTCAAGTTCAGGCTAAGAGATAAACAACGCAAATTACCAAATTATTATAAAGCACTAGAATCTTATGATCGATTCTGCGATTTTAAATTTAATGTTGGAGCACTACTGAAAAATGATAAAAAAATTTGCCTACACAATAGGTAATAAATAACAGTGTAAGCGGAGGGAAGCGCCAAATTTTTTCTTATGTTTTTGCTCTTTAAACTGTATATTAACCGTTGCAAAGGCATACAGAACAATTGAACAGCTACTGATTCCGGCACAAAAAGACGAAAATTTTAAGAAATTGTTGACATTTGCACAATGTTTTCCTGTTCCCCGAAAATATTCGTACATGTAAAAATAAGATGGCCTCTAAGTCTTTGATCGGGAAAAATCTCTGCCTATTTTACAAAACATATTAAATTTTAGGTACCTATACGTTTGTTAAGAAAACGTGTTATTCGAGTCGGACGGAGCAGAGAACCGGAAATTACACGAAGTTTCAAAGAGGTTTGGGATCGTACAATATTTGATTGAAGAGTATCAAAAGCGCGCGCAGACGCAAACAGACAATAAATATGATAATCGGCGCGGTAATACACTACGTGCAAAACTACTAAAGTGAAAGTGGAAAATCCCTATCATGTTTTGTTAAAGATTTTATGAATGTGCCTCTAAGCGTCGAAAAATTTAGACTACTTTATTGTTTTTAATTTAGACTATTTTATTGTTTTTAACTTCAATTTTTAGCTTTTCTAACCTCAGATAATACAGAAAAGTGAATTGGCGATAAGCACCAGAAAATCATGTTATTCTCAATCGTACGAAACACAATTTTGAGACTACGAAGACAAATAAAATAGAAAATTGACAAATTGGCGCAAAATAATTCTCACAATGGTAATATCTGGGAAATGATTAGAGCTTCGCCCCGTTGCAGCATCCAATTTTTAGGTTGGTCGGTCAATTTTTACAAAAAATTAAAATATGTATACGAGTATTTATTGCTTAATGCTCACTACTGCTTCTTGTGATGAAAATGTTTTTATGGGAGAATTGAGATGTTGCTTTTTTAAAATCATCTTAGTCTGTCCGAATTTATTCATTTTCTCTACAGCCGTGTATAAAAGATAGCCCCCAATCCAGCGGCCCGTTGCAGAATTGGGCAGACCCGTTGCAGACATAAATGCGTTAAACTACAACAAAAAGAGTATGTAGAATATTTTTGATTATTCAAGCCTTGAGAGACAATGCTGAAGCTATAAAATAAGAAATAAAAGCAGTATACCAAAGCCGCGCGAAGCGCCAAAAGTTTTAATATTTTTGCCCTTCTAACTCAGCAATCCTTGCTTTTTTGTCTCGAAAATTTCTGTTCATGGAGAAATTCTCGGGTTTTTCCCGGTTACCCGATTGCTCGAAAAAATACCCGTGTATTTCCCGCTTTTTCCTGTTTTCCTGGGTTGCTGGCCACCCTGATATTAGTTTTTGAGGCTACTTTTGCTCATGAAACCTTGACTGGCTCCCTCAGACCGGTTGCCCCCCAGACCGGCCACGTTGAGGGTATAATTTCGGTAGTACCGTCCGAGTTTACCACTCGGTACTGTCACGGCCTCTCGAAACGGGTAGGTGCCGAGTGCGCTGCCTATTTCGAGTGCGCTGCCAGGTCCGAGAGCGCTGCCGAGGTCAGGTGAGCTGCCATAGTCGAGTGCGCTGATAGGGCCGAGTGCGCTGCCAAATAGATATTACCGCTTTGCGTGCGCACTATTTCTGCTGATTACTGAAAAACGATGTTTCTCTAGTAGACTACTTATGTAAACAGTACTTATATACCTGCTACCGTAGGTATGTATCTGACAAACCTTCAGGAGAACGAAGTCGATCAATAAAACGAGTGTGAAGCAGATGACTGCACAAAGATCATGCACTAATTACCTCATTTCGGTGCGATAGAGGCAGGTTTTTGGGGGTCTTAGATTCTACAAAATGAAAAAATTGGAAATTTTCTGGAAAAAATATGGCAAAATTAAGGCAAAAAGTGGATTAAATTGAAAACTTTCTTCAAAAATACCAGAAATTGATATAAACTCTATATTGGCGTTAATATCAGTTTTTGAATCAATGTTCCTACGACTTATCGGTTAATTGAATGTTTTATGTCACTCATGCACAAGAATCACTCGTTAGCACGGATACCTACTTTATCTATGTGCACAAATCTCAAACGAAAATTGTTGACGGAAAACGATAATAGATATATAAGCTGAATGCAGCATTGTAATAACATATAAGTACATATTTCTTACTAACAATAAGTTATAATATGTAACCATTGTACATCTGCTAAGAGGCTGGCTAAAATACGGTATTACTATGTATGTAAAGCTTGGGAATTCTGGTGGGTCGGTCTGAAAGAATCCCTTTTTGTTGGAATCAGTAAGCCATTTTGGGGTCTTGATCTTCCTTAAAATCTCCCCAAAAATGTTATGGATTCCACTGTGATCAATCGTAGCTACTCAGAGACAAAACGGTAGGATAAAACATAATTGTACAGATGTACCTACTAACGTAGGTACTAGCGTAACTACATGTTGGCAGCGCACTTGGCCCTGTCAGCGCACTCGACTACGGTAGCACACTCGGACCTTGCAGCGCACTCGGACTAGGCAGCGCACATGGCCCCCAATCTCTCGAAACAATTGGTCAATCAAATTAATAATGTCTTCATGACGACTCAGCAGCACTTGCAATTAAAAATGACCAGAAACACTGATTTTTTAAGATTTCCAAGTGCAAAAAATGTGTTGACAGGAACGCAATTCGGATTTCATAGAGATAAACGATTTTTACTTTTACACGCCTTAATAGGCCAAATCATTAGAGCGATTTCTAAATTTCTCTTCGTGCCTCATTCCAACAAGTATGGCACGGCAAACATATTTTTTCGCATTGATGGTGTAACCGAGTTACCACGAGTAGGATAACAGGCTTGCTTCAAGCTGCAATTATCTATGAGCATCCAATAACTTGAACGAAAAGTTGATTAAATCTACTACAACATAGCTGATTTTTTGAATATACTTTAAAAAATTAAAGGTCACCTACATAAAATTAGGCATTTATTATACATGATAGCCACCATATTTAGCTTTGTGGATCAAATATGAAAACAGAATTGAAGTTCGTAGACGGCTCCTCTTCGATCCATAAAACTAGCTAATTAAATAGAACAGGACAGGCTTACCATTCTCCTTTCTGCTTCCTCGAAACGCGATGGGTCATTCACGTTTAAAGAGATGACTAAAATATCAAGCAGTCTTTTAGAGTACATACAAAAATAACAATTCACGAAAAAGTTTGAAATTTGAACCTATTCAAGAAAACCTGTCTGCGTCAAAAGCGACTATGAAATGAGGCATTTAGCGCATAATATTGCTTGAAACAAATTTCATGGTCGAATAGCGTAAATTTAAGGTAAAATAATGAACCAGCTTGTAAGACTGACCCACACATGTGTTGCAAAGACAGTAAACATCGCCTGTTTCCAATTCGTCCTTCTTGATTATGTTCAATATAAGAGCCATTATTTCTTTTGTATTGAAACCCTCCGATGATTTCTGCTTTTTCTTTTGAGATTCGACACATTTCGCACACATGAGGCTCCTCGTCCTAACTCGTTTGCGTTTCATTTTGATACGTGCTTTTGGAACCTTTTCTATGGCCTTTACAGGAATTTCAGACGCCGATTTTGCATCTGGTACTGCTACCTTATCAATTGGTTTAGTAGCCCTGCGAATGACTTGACCCATTTTCCAAAATTGTCTTCGCATTTCTCTATGACACTGACCCAGACGTTCACCTTCTTCGAGGTACTTGAAAACAGCAAATGATAGAATTCGCGGTTTTTAGCTATTGCAAAATTTATTAGCTTGAAAAACTAAGTTATTATTAATAAAGATCAATCAGGGAAATAAAGTAGGTGAAAAACAAGCTAGAGTTATAACTTTGTAGCAAAAAATGCATGCAATCGATCATATATTGTTAATTACGGGAGTTTTCACACTAATTTTGACTTTTATAGCACTCGTACATGAAAACTTACGTAAATTTTCTGAAAAATTTTCTAGCTATTAAACGATCAATTTTAGTTATATTTAAACTAGCAGAGAAAATGCTCCGACGGAACAAAACGGACGAACATACTTGGAATTCTGCGGCCTGCAGAAGGGAGTTGCACCTCCGACGCAAAAATATATAACATGAATAAGAAGCTATCAATAATGAGAAAACGACATAATGTGCATTCTTACGCCAGTATGGTATGCGTTGTATGGGGGCGTCAATTAACAAGATGGTGTGCCTGTCATAATTCACTTATTCAGTCATTGACGATTAACTATGTAAATGTTAGTGAAATTGATATTGATATGAAAATAAATCGCTTATTGAAACAATCAAGGCTTCCTTATAATCATTTTTATCTGAGCCACTAAACAATTTTTGTGAAGGCGTGCGTTTTTCGGAAGCCGCAGAATCTACTACGACTTTTAGCGTTTTTTAGCGGAAGTCTTATCTTTGATAGATTATTATGTACAACTTTCACAGGTATACGTACTTTGTAGGTAAGTTTTCCTAGTCCCCTTCTTTTATGTCCTCAGTGATGCGTAATTTCAAGTATAGTCGTACCTTTTGTTCAATCGGAGCATTTTTCTCTGCTAGTACCCTACTTTTTATCTAGCATGATTTGAGTAAATCAGTCAGTAAATGCATACGGTAACACGCCACAATAATGACAGCAGTACAGAACGCGGAAAACAATTATGTTCTGAACTTTAGCATTATCTCTTTAGACAAAACAGCCTTACTTTATTTGAGCAGATAAAATGTTTTCAGCGTAAACTTCACGCAAGTACCTACAAGGCATAAGGAACACTTATACTCAGATTCGTAACTCATTTTGAAAAAATTATGCTTTTGCAACGTGTAAAAGTTAGATTGATTTTCAGTGTAGACTTTATATAACTACTGGGTGTAAAGAAAACACAAAGTCAGATTCGTAATCCTAGCCTTGCAGAACATATTTTGAAAAAATTCACCTATTGCAATGCTCTGAATGTAAAATAAATTTGTAGTGTAGACTACAAAATCAGCAATAAATGAATAGTGATACTTCACACAACTACTGAGTGTAGAGAAAACTAACAGTCAGATTCGTAATTCTGACATTACATGGAACATTTTTAAATGAATTTAGCTTCCGCAACGCTCTAGCACTAAAATGTAATTTTCAGTGTAAACTGTTCACAACCATCGAGTGTAAGGAAGATTTTAGTCGGCTTCGTAATTACGATAGTACTATGATATTACGATCATTATTCATGAAAAAATTAACTCGCCGCAATGATCTGAGGACAAATAAATATTTGATGATAACACCTTTACACTACTGTTTAGTGTAAACAAACGCACCCAACTGACGTATGAACGTATGACATTTGACCCTAGGTACATTTTTAGACTTGTGATCATGTTCAGACTCATAATCGGATGAATGGCAGAATAAAAAACAAGAACCACACCTGGGCGTGGAGGGTTTGGGGGTATGCAGTATGCACCTCTC